>SJYC01137189.1:0-44189 GCA_006408675.1 Madoqua kirkii
TCAACTCTTCACATGAGGTAGCCAAAGTATTGGAGTTTCAGCTTTAGCATCAGTCCTTCCAATAAACACCCAGGGCTGATCTCCTTTAGGATGGACTGATTGGATCTCCTTGCAGCCCAAGGGACTCTCTAGAGTCTTCTCCAACACCACAGTTCAAAAGCATCAATTCTTTGGCACTCAGCTTTCATCACAGTCCAACTCTCACATCCATATATGACCACTGGAAAAACCATAGCCTTGACTGGACAGACCTTTGCTGGCAAAGTAATGTTTCTGCTTTTGAATATGCTATCTAGGTTGGTCATAACTTTCCATCCAAGGAGTAAGTGTCTTTTAATTTCATGGCTGCAGTCACCATCTGCAGTGATTTTGGAGCCCCCCAAAATAAAGTCTGACAGTGTTTTCACTGTTTCCCCATCTATTTCCCATGAAGTGATGGGACCGGACGCCATGATCTTAGTTTCCTGAATGCTGAGCTTTCAGCCAACTTTTTCACTCTCCCCTTTCACTTTCATCAAGAGGCCCTTTAGCTCCTCTTCACTTTCTGCCATAAGGGAGTGGTGATCTGCATATCTGAGGTTATTGATATTTCTCCCGGCAATCTTGATTCCAGCTTGTGCTTCTTCCAGCCCAGCGTTTCTCATGTTGTATACTCTGCGTATAAGTTAAATAAGCAGGGTGACAATATACAGCCTTGATGTACTCCTTACCCTATTTGGAACCAGTCTGTTGTTCCATGTCCAGTTCTAACTGTTGCTTCCTGACCTGCATATAGGTTTCTCAAGAGGGAGGTCAGGTGATACTATATACAGAAAACCCTAAAGACTACACACAAAAACTACTAGAACTGATAAATGAATTAAGCAAGTAGCAGGATACAAGATTAACATACAGAAAACTATTGCATTTCTTTCCACTAACAGAGAAATATCAGAAAGGGGAAGTAACAAAAAATCCATTTAAAATCACATCTAAAAATATAAAATACTTAAGAATAAATATGACCAAGGAAGTGAAAGATTTATATGCTGAAAACTAGAAAACATTGATAAAAGAAACTGACAATAATTCAAAGAAATGGAAAGATAGCCCATGTTCCTGGATTGGAAGAATTAACATTGTTAAACTGGCCATACTACTCAAAGCAATTTACAGATGGAATGTGATCCCTATGAAATGACCAATGACATTTTTCTCAAAACTAGGACAAATAATCCTAAAGTTTATATGGAACCATAAAAGACTCAGAATTACCACAACAATCCTGAATAAATAGATCAAAGCTGAAGGCACAAGCCTCCCAGGCTTCAGACAATATTACAAAAACTGCAGTAGTCAAAACAGCATGGTACTGGAAAAAAAAAGGAAAGAAAAGAAGAAACCAGAAATAAACCCATACACCGATGGTCAATTAATTTTTGACAAAGGAGGCAAAAATTACAATGGAGTAAAGATAGTCTCTTCTTAAAGTGATGTTGGAAAAGCTGGACAGCTACATGTAAATCAGTGAAGTTAGAACATAGCCTTACACCACACACAAAAATAAACTTAAAATGACTTAAAGGCTTAAATGTAAGACATGACATCCTAAAACTTCTAGAAGAGAAGATAAGCAAAACATTCTCTGACATAAATCATAGCAACATTTAATTAGAACAGTACCCTAAAAGATTAAAAGCAAAAATAAAAAATGAGATCTAATCAAACACAGCAAGTTCAGTTCAGTTCAGTTGCTTAGTCATGTCTGACTCTTTGCGGCCCCCGTGAACTACAGCATGCCAAGTCTCCCTGTCCATCACCAGCTCCCGGAGTCTACCCAAGCCCATGTGCATTGTATCGGTGATGTCATCCAACCGTCTCATCCTCTGTCATCCCCTTCTCCTCCTGCCCTCAATCTTTCCCAGGATGAGGGTCTTTTCAAACGAGTCAGCTCTTCCCATCAAGTGGCCAGACTATCAGAGTTTCAGCTTCAGCATCAGTCCTTCCAATGAATATTCAGGACTGATCTCCTTTAGGATGGACTGGTTGCTTTCCTTGCAGCCCAAGGGACTCTCAAGAGTCTTCTCCAACACCACAGTTCAAAAATATCAATTCTTCGACGCTCAGCTTTCTTAACAGTCCAACTCTCACATCCATACATGACCACAGGAAAAACCATAGCCTTGACTAGATGGACCTTTGTTGACAAAGTAATGTCTCTGCTTTTTAATATGCAAAGGAAGCCATAAATAAAACAAAAAGACAACCTTCAGAATGGGAGAAAATATTTGTAGACACATGACTGACAAGGGGCTGATTTCCAAAATACACAAACAGCTCGTACAACTCAGTAACAACAACCCAATCAGAAACTGGGCATAAGACCTAAATGGACATTTCTCCAAAGAAGACATACCAATGACCAATAGGCATAGGAAAAATATGCTCACCATCACTAATTATTACAGAAATGCAAACCAAAACTACATTGAGGTACCACCTCAAATCAGTCAGAATGGCCACTATTAACATGTTTACAAATGCTGGAAAGGGTGTGGAGTAAAGAGAACTCTCCTACATTCTTCATAGGAATGTAAATTGGTATAGCCACTACCGAAAACTGTCTGGAGGTTCCTCAAAAAACTAAACATAGAGTTGCCATATGATCCAGCAATCCCCCTTGTGGACATATATCCAGAGAAAATTCTAAGTCAAAAAGACACATGTACCCCAGTGCTCAATTCAGTTCAGTTTGTCAGTCATGTCTGACTCTTTGTGACCCCATAGACTGCAGCACACCAGGCTCCCTTGTCCATCACCAACTCCCAGAGCTTACTCAAACTTATGTCCATAGAATCAGTGATGCTATCCAACCATCTCATCCTCTATTGTATCCTTCTCCTCCCGCCTTCAATCTTTCCCAGCATCAGGGTCTTTTCCAATAGGTCAGTTCTTCACCAAAGTATTGGAGTTTCAGCTTCAGCATCAGTCCTTCCAATGAATATTCAGGACTGATTTCCTCTAGGATGGACTGGTGGGATCTCCTTGCAGTCCAAGGGACTCTCAAGAGTCTTCTCCAACATCACAGTTCAAAGCATCAATTCTTTGGTTCTCAGCTTTGTTTATAGTCCAACTCTCACATTTATACATGATTACTGGAAAAGCCATAGCTTTGACTAGATGGACCTTTGTTGGCAATGTTCAAAGCAGCACACAATAACCAAGACATAAAAGCAACCTAAATATTCATTGACAGATGAATGGATAAAGAAGATGTGGTATATATACATAATGGAATACTACTAACTCCAGTACTTTGGCCACCTCAGGCGAAGAGTTGACTCATTGGAAAAGACTCTGATTCTTGGAGGGATTCAGGGCAGGAGGAGAAGGGGACGACAGAGGATGAGATGGCTGGATGGCATCACGGACTCAATGGACGTCGGTCTGAGTGAACTCTGGGAAATGGTGAGGGACAGGGAGGCCTGGCGTGCTATGATTCATGGGGTCGCAAAGAGTCTGACACGACTGAGCGACTGAACTGAACAGAACTTGACCATAAAAAAGAATGATATAATGCCATTTGTAGCAACATGGATGGACCTAGAGATTATCACACTACGTGAAGTGTCAGAAAGAAAAGACAAATACCATATGATATCACTTACACGTAGAATCTAAAATATGATATAAATGAACTTATCTACACAAAAACAGAAAACACAGAAACAAACTTATGGTTACCAAAGGAGAGGGATAAATTAGGAATTTGGGATTAACAGATACAAACTACTATATATAAAATAGATAAACACAGATTCTACTGTATAGCATAGGGAATTATATTCAATATTCTATAATAAACCATAATGAAAAAATATTAAAAAGAATATGTATATGTATATATAACTGAAAACCTTTGCTGTACACTAGAAAGAAATACAACATTGTAAATCGACTGTATTTCAATAAGAAGAAAAAAAAACAGAGGATTATAGGCCTAAATGTAAAATGCAAAACTACAAAACCCCTCAAAATAACAAAGGAAATCTATATGACCCTGGTGATGGTGATGACTTTTTATATACAATACCAAGGCACAATCCATGAAAGAAAGAATTGATAAGTTACAACCTATTAAAATTGGAAACTTCTGCTACACCAGAGACAATGTTAAGAGAATGAGAAGAAAAGCCACAAACTGGGGGAAAAAGAGTTAATAAAAGACACAGCTGACTAAGGACTATTATACAAAGTACACACAGCTTAACAATAAGAAAATAAACAGCCTGGCTTAACACTGGGCAAAAGACCTGAACAGACACCTTACCAAAGAAGATATACAGATGGCAAGCAGGCATATGAAAAGATGTGCATACCATGTGCTATTAGGAACTGCAAATTAAAATGACAGTGAGACGCCATCACACGCCGATTAGAAAGGCCAAAATCTGGAACCTTGACATCATCAAATGCTGACAAGAATATGGAACAACAGGGACTATTTTTCATTCCTCGTGGGAATGCAAAATAATGATACAGCCACTTTTGAAGACAGTTTGGTAGTTTCCTATAAAACTCAGCATACTCTTAACATATAATCTGGCAATCATACTCTTAGTTATTTACCCAAAGTTGAAATTTACATCCATGCAAAAACCTGCACATGAATGGTCACAGCAGCCGATTTCATAACTGCTAAAACTTGGAAGCAACCAAGATGTACTTCAGCAGATAAATACACTGTGGTAAATACAGACAGTGGAATATTACTCAGCACTAAAAAGAAACAAGCTATCAAACTATGAAAGGACATATAGGAAACTGAAATACATATTACTAAGCTAAAGATGCTGATCTGAGAAGCTACATATTATATAAGTTATGACATCATGGAAAAGGACAAACAATGGAGATAGGAAAAATATTAGTGATTTCCAAGGGTTAGGGGAGGGGAGAGAATGAATAGGCACCACATGGAGGATTTAGCGGGGAGGCAGTGGAACTATTCTATATGATACTACAAGGGTGGACACATATCATTATACATTTGTCAAAACCAAATAATGTACAAAACTGTTAGTGAACCCTAATGTAGACTATAGACTTTGGGTCATAATGAAGTGAATGATGTGCCAAGGTACTTCATTAGCTGCAACAAATGTACCACTCTGGAGCAACCAAGGATGCTGATGGTGAGGAAGATTGCACATGTGTAGGGACAGGGTATATGCAATTTCCTATACTTTCTGTTCAGTTTTGCTATGAACCTTAAACTGCTCTAAGAAATAAATTTTACTAAAAAAAAAAAAATAGTCTTGAGTTTGAGTTCTGACTCTGCTGCTCACTAGTTAAATTGCCCTGGGCTAATCAACTTATTAGCCCTTGTTAACTGCTGGTACAAGTGGTATGTGCTTCCCAGGCTTGCCAAGATTACAGTGAAACACTAGGCGTGAGAACACTTTGTAAAGTGCTATAGACCCATGCCTTTGGCTTCCTACAGAAGTAACCAAACAATTTCTCATCATTTTCCACTGATCAAGCGCTGGTAGCTGCAGATGTGGAAATATCTCATCCTTTTTACAACCTTCAAGAAATTAGCACGAGCGCCAAAATTATCCCAAACAAAAGAAGATGAAACTCCGCTGGATCCCAAGGAAGCAGCTGGCACCATAAACACTGTGGGAGCTTTGCTGGCATGCTTCCCTCTATTGTGCTGCCAAATGGTCTTGATGGGGGTATCTGGTACTGCAGTCGGGAAACCAACGGGAGAGAAGAGGCCATCCTATAACCTGCCTCTGGCCTAGAACAAGGGGATACTTTTGGCAAACTACTGTCACAGGACCCCACCAAGTTTAAGCGCGTATTCCATGATATCCCCTTTGGGGGAATGTGGGGCATAGCCCAGATCCTTCAGGATAAAACACCCAAGTAACATAAGTACTGTTTTTCTTTTAAACATATCATCAATCTCTGTTTCTTTAAGTCTCTATATAGAAACAATCTTAAATTACCTTCTAAATGTGTATATGTTTGTTTGTTTACTTCGGTCTGCTTGTCTTTAGGGCACTTCCCAGACAATTTTTAAAGAGCCTTAAAAATGTTTCCATTATGAAGAGATGGACAACAGTTGTACAGTGAGTGCTGCCAGAGGAAATAAGAGGACAATGACTATTTCCTTTATTAGCTACTGCTTCTCTGGTGGCTCAGAGGTTAAAGCATCTGCCTGGAATGCAGGAGACCTGAGTTTGATCCCTGGGTCGGGAAGATCCCCTGGAGAAGGAAATGGAAACCCACTCCAGTACTCTTGCCTGAAGAATTTCATGGAGGGAGGAGCCTGGTAGGCTACAGTTTACGGGGTCACAAAGAGTCGGACATGACTGAGTGACTTCACTTATTAGGTAAACATTCATCCATTTTCTTCACCTCTTATCCTGAGCAGGCTCTATATCACTCATTCTGGATAACTCAAAAATTCTTCCGAGTTACAAAAAAGAATTTTTGCCTGCTATATAAGTGGCATGCCAGGAAAGAACAGGAAAGGCAGCCCCGCAATGCCTTTGCTCACCAAGTTCACATTTCCTTGCCGTCACTGAGAGGTGCTGTCAGCTCAGACATGGGCAAGGAGACAAGTGTTCTCCTGGGCACTCCACCTCCTGGCCTCTCATCCATGGCTTGGCACTGGCCAAGCCCAACCTGGGGCCTGCCTCAGGTCCCATCTCTCATGCTTGGGAGAGCTATGATTTAAAGGGGAAACACAGGTGAAAGACCCTGGCTTTTCTCACAATCCTTCACAATTACGTCTTTTAGGAAAGATGAGAAAAACTGAGTCTGTATACATGGGGCCAGGGCATATTCAAAGTAGAACTGATGTCGCTGGAGTTTGTCCACTGGAGTGACTTCTACTTATGGTAACAGTTATAGCAAGAAGTTCCATCATTTCTAAGTTGCATTTGAAGTATAGACTTGAACATCTATAAACTGATGCTCAGAAACACCTCAGGGTCAAAGTGACCCTCAGATTGAAAGGACTCCATTTCAAATTAGGAATGATGTATATTTTAAAAAATATTTATCTATATATCAGCTTAGAAATTCATTTAAGAACATTGAAGCCATATATTAATACAATTGGTAATTTTTCACTGGGCAATTGGGATGATGCTTTTTTCTATTTCAAGAACACTGAAAAAACAAGTTTCACTCACAGATCTCTTCAGACCAACAGCAGCCTGCATGATGATGTCTCTGAACACAGGAGAGAACAGCTGAGAATGTAACTCCAATGATTTTTACATATTTATTGGTTGTTGTAAAAATATTCCTTGCCCCAAACTTAAAGGTCTACAGACTAGTCTATAGCAAACCAAACACTGGGATATCAGTGAGATGTTAGACTTCCAATCCCAGAAAGCAGTGAGTCAAAAAAACAGAGATATGAAAGAAAGGAGGGAAAGAAAGAAGGGGGTGGAAGAAGAGGGGAAAAAATGATGGAGGGAGAGAGAGAGTCAGGGAGGGAGAGAAGGAAAGAAGCAGGGTAGGAAGGAAAAAACAGCCATCAGTCAATATGTGTTTCAAAGTGTATCAGCTGAGGCTAGTTTTCTGACTGGCTCCAATTACTTTAAATTCAACGAGTATTTATGGAGTCCATACCATAGGCAAGGCATCCTAATGAAAAGTCAGTAATAAGACAGTGTCCTCAAACATTTTAAAAATAAGATCAACTTATAATAAAACTTAAATAAGCCACACAAATGCATAGGAGTGTCTTCTTACCACTTGTGCATAATATAGGCACAGCGAGGTATTATACGGGCTTCCCTGGTGGCTCAGTGGTAAAGAATCCACCTGCCAGTGCAGGAGATGTTGGTTCAATCCTGGGGTTGGGAAAAATCCCCTGGAAAAGGAAATGGCAACCCAGTCCAGTACTCTTGCTTGGGAAATCCCATGGGCAGAGGAGCCTGGTAGGCTTCAGTCCATGGGGTTGCAAAAGAGTCGGATATGACTTAGCAACTAAACAATGGTATTATATAAGCCCCCAGAGAACTTCAGCGCAAAAAAATACAAATCTAGGCATCTTACTATGCCATTTTAAAATCCTACTTGATAACAATGTAAAAGTTTAAGGCATGGAGCTTATCCATCTACTGATCTACTTACTATCTCGTTTCCTTCCTTCCACCTATCCATCTATTGATCCACCCTTCCTCTATGCCATATCCCTCTAAAGTCAGCCTGCCAGTCTGACTTCATAAGCTATACTCTATTTACCTTTCTAGCAATAGGCTTGAGATCTCATCACAAACTAGGCAGACAATTCCTAATTCTACCACCAGCCCTTCCCACCTCAAGGCCCAACCAACTCTTAGCCAAACAACTGCAGTAGACCTCTAACTGTTCTCATCTTCCTTCTTTATACTTATTCTCATGTAGTAGCTAGAGAGAAATTTTTGAAATGTATCAGATCTTGTTATTCACCTTTTGAAACCCATACAAACATGGCACTGATAATAAAACCCAGGGTCCTCATCAGGACATCAAAGGCTCCGTTTAATCAGCCCTACTAGCTCTCCAAACTTGTCTGTACCTTTCTGCCTCCAGCTTTTCCCTTCCTTGAATATACCAAGCTTTTTCCATGTTAACACCCCTTGGCCAGGTTATTCCATCTTTCTCAGCTTCCTCCAATAAACCCCTTCTCTTTCTTCCTAGATTAACTAAAACACTACCTTCTCCAAACATGCTGCCTGAAGAGGGCCTTGCCCTCATTATCCATTCATTCCTTCTCTATCACCTCTCCTCACTCATTTTCTGCACAGAACTTAGAACCTTCTCAAACTGTTTTGTTTTTTCATTCTCCCCTGCTGGAATCTAAGTCCTTAGAAGGATCAATAGAATTGACACCATTTAGCTAGAATGAACAGGGAAAAAGAAAGATGATTCACATTACTAACAATCAGGAATGAAAAGGAAGACATTACTACTGGCCTTAGAGAAATAAAAAGATTACAATACTCTAAACAACTCTAGGCCCTAAAATGAGACAATTTAGATGAAATGGGCAAATTCCTAGGAAAAACACAAACTACCGAAACTGACTCAAAAATAAAGAGATGCTCTGAACCTATAACAACATATAAGGAGACTGAATTATTCACCAATATGGCTTCTTTGATCGGTCAAGACTAGTCAATGTTTCCATTTTAAAGAATTCGTTTATAGTCAATTGTGAAGACTTGCAAGATATGAAGTAAAATGCTTCATCCCTTTAGGTAGGGAGAATGATATTTATGTCAACAACATGAAGATATGGTTATCAAATTAAGTGCTACACCATTCCTATTGGCCGTAACATTTAGCTACATTTTTTCCAAAAAAGAAAAGCCAATAAGCATTTGTAATTCTCCCCCAGGTTTCAGGACCTGAAATAATTCCAGATGACCTAATATTCATAAAATCAGTAAAATGATCGTTTTTGGAATCAAACCTGGGATCAAATCCCAGCCCTTTTGCTTATGTTACCTGTGGGACTTAAAGATAAGTCTCTGAGAATCCATGCCCTCATTCTTTGGGACAATATGGGTATAATGGTATCTTTCTCCTAGAATTAAAAAGAATAATTGGGGGTAGTATTTTAAAGTGTACAACATAACAATTAATGTAGCAGCTATTACTGATCATCTCCTACATAACTGGCACTCTACTGGGGGATACAACTGCAAGTAACACATGGCTTCTCCATGGGGGCAATAGAGTGGTTGAAAAGACACAGTCAATGTTAATAGTTTTTTCTTCATTTCTCTGCTTAATGTAGAATTAACTTTTTAACTTAATGACACTTGATTAATAGGCCTACCTATCATTGTGGCTCACAGTGAAAATGATCAATGACTATTTTACAGGTGTAAAGTGCAGCTGATAAGGTTTTTAATCCTTTCTTTCGGGAGGTTCTCTATATATCTCTTTAGAATGGAGGTTACAAGAAACACCATAGAAGTTGGGATAAAATGCTAACTTCCTGTGTATTAATGAATGAAAACAATATGAAATACGTAGAAAAGCTTATACATTTCCTCCCAAATGATAAATACTGGATAAGGTTTTTAGAATTTCAAATCCTTATGAATCCTCTTCAACTATTTCAGCAACATATTCTGCAGCTCATATTCTGCAGAAGTGCAGCTATAGAGACAGGGAATGTTGGCACCCAAAGGATAAAGATTAAGGAGTGGCCACAGAGCAGGGGACAGAGACATCTTCTAAATGAAGTGTGACTTGTGGCAGAGCTCAAACATACAAAATATATGACAAGGACTTCATGACTGGAGAAAATTTAAAGCACCTTCCACCACTGGGGAAAATAATGCTTAAAAGTGACAAAGGACAATGTTTCTTGGTGAGAAGCTTTCACCAGCCCCACAGACAAAGGCAAAGAAAATCATAAAGTAAATTGGAATATCCCAATTTCAGTCTGATGACAACTTTTGGTTATAAGAAGAAATGTGTTCCTCAGAGGACTCCCACATTTCTGAGCTGATACTTGCCCTAAGTCTAAACTATATCTAGCACCATCTAGTGAAATAAGAGAATACGCAAGGTTTTTAAAAATAAAAACTTGAGAAATGATTAAAAATACAAATCAATGAAAGAGGTAAGGTTTTAAAAGGACAGGATGGAGGAAAGTGTGTTTATCGTCTTACTTATTTTTGAAATACGTTTTTGAACTCTTAGATAATATAAGAATGCTTTTAATTCAATCAGTTGTTTGATACAGCAAACATCCTTAGACATTGGTTTGGCATTACAGGGAGAGAGATGTTGGAGTAAGGAAGAAAGAAAAATATTGGCTTTAGAGGTGAGAATTGGTAACAGTGTATGAATTCCTAATTGAGAAGAGGAGAATGTACATTGATGTGCTGGAACCAGCTAACACCACTGGAGAGAGCCAAGTGTGAATATCTGTTCCTGCTTCTTTGCTCAGTGATGTCTCATTTGAACATGAAATTGCCATGGTGGAAATACTTACACAACGGAAGCTGGCAGGGGCAACAAGTCAAGGCTGTGTGCCTGTGCTTGTGCTTCGTCGCTCAGTCATGGCTGACTCTTTGCAACCCCTTGGACTGTGAATTGAATTAGACTGTTTCCAAGAATATATCTTCTCTTCCAGCTGCTGCTGCTGCTGCTAAGTCTCTTCAGTCATGTCCAACTCTATGCGACGCCATAGATGGCAGCCCACCAGGCTCCTGCGTCCCTGGGATTCTCCAGGCAACAACACTGGAGTGGGTTGCCAGTGCCTTCTCCAATGCATAAAAGTATAAAGTCAAAGTGAAGTCGCTCAGTGGTGTCCAACTCTTGGCGACCCCATGGACTACAGCCTACCAGGCTCTTCTATCCATGGGATTCTCCAGGCAAGAGTTCCAGCACTGGTATTCTAAAGAAGGAATTGGCTATCAGCTGCATTTCTCCCCACCACTCCTATCTAGAGGAGTGAGTCTCCTCCCCTTCTACCCGGTCTAAGTGGGTGGAGGGAACAGAGTCCCAAACTGGCTTGCCTCCATAGACGGCCCAAGGACTCTACTCCAACTGTTTTCAATCTGCAAACTACTGATCCTAGATGGGTCTTCAAGTCAGAAGAACTTAATGCAGAAGCAAATTGTATCTGGGCAAGATTTCTCTGTCCCATTCCAAAAACATTCTGCTGTTTGGCGCCTGCATACATAGATGAATTACTCATAAGTGCTTTAGTCTTATATGAACGTGGTTTAAAACTATAATTTTTATCAAGAGATAATGATCAAGGAAGGTTACCTTTTCTTAAGCTTTTAGAAAAATATTCCTAGTCAAGAACAGCAAAGATATTAGATAATTTCAGAGCTAAAATCTTATCTTATGGGGGGTTTTGTGGCTTTTTCATTTAAAGGTGATTGTGCTTCTAAGTGGCCTAAGTTCATGCAGATAAAGGTGGTGTCTCCAGGACCACAGAGTGACTAGAGGCCTACAGGCTGGCACTGCATATCAGAAGATAAACACGTTGTCAATGGGACAACTCCAATCTCTACAGAGTTGGAGAGTAATGAGGATTAGCTGCCAACATGTAAAAATTGGGAAAATATCACATGAAAATTCAGACTTGTGGCTTTTCTTGGGGAAAGTAAAAAGTATATAGTAAAACTGGGCCTGCACTCTTATCTGGCAGCCACCAGCTAAACTGAGAGCTGCCATTCCCTGCCCTGATGCTGAAGCTCCAGTACTTTGACCACCTGATGCAAAGAGCAGACTCACTGGAAAAGACCCTGATGCTAGGAGAGATAGACAGCAAGAGGAGAAGGGGGCGATAGAGGATGAGATGGTTAGATAGCATCACTGACTCAATGGACATGAGTTTAAGCAAACTCCTGGAGAGAGTGAAAGACAGGGAATTGTTCCAGGGCTTGCTGCAGTTCATGGGGTCGCAAAGAGTCACACACGACTTAGTGACTGAACAGCAACAAATTCCCTATTCTCCATGGTCTTCTTGATGCCCCTGCAACACCTGTTTGGTACCTCCCTGCTTTCATTTGACTTTGCACATGCTGACATAAGGCCATGCCACACTGAGCCCAAGAGACATTGGGCCTTTCTGAGGAAAGTGAAGAAAATTCATAGAAAGTGAATACATTTAAAATTGCTCAGGCCTGGGCCCCACCTGGGCCCTGGGCCCTGACTGAAGGGACAGGAATGCTCCTTGCAGGCAAGAATACACTCTACTTAATGTGCAGACAGAAAACCTGAGCTGCCTTTGGAGCAAGATGGGGAGTTTGTGGTTAAGCAAATTTATTTCTGAACTTAATGACATGGAGAACCACAAGCCTACCCAAAGTATCAACTTTTTTCATAAAAAAAAAAGGAGAAAGTCTATTGAGTCAACTGTTCCAAAAGTGCCTGGGCCAGGGAAACCTCCAGTATATTTATAGCTTGGATATACAAACAGGAATGACTTGTTGTTCGGCCGAGAAAAGTAATAAGAGCTAATCACTAAACATTGTTTTGTGCTCTCTTTCCATGCTCACAATTACACAGAAAGGTTTTATATTTACAGATCAGGAATTCAAAGCTCAGAGAGGTTAACTAACTCAGGCAAGTCACACAGCTTGTTATCTGATAAACCTAGTATGCACTGCATCGGCTGACAGCAGACCTGTGCTTTCTTTACTATGCTATGCTGAAATTTTATATTTTAAAATGGGCCTTCATACTCTCCAACACATTTTCTTAAATATTACTGCCAAGGAGTTCTGTTATAAGTGCATAAGGCGGAGAAATCATTACCCACATTTTGCAGACAAACAGCTCAAGCACAAAGAATCAAACTTCTTAATAATTAGTAACTAAAAACTAGTACCCAGGTTTGTCAAGTGTTCTTTTCATATCATCACACTAAAAGCTGACTCTGGGCTGAGTATTTGTGTCTTCCTCTTCAGATGCTTAAAGAGTTATACAATTTTATATTATAGACATTTTTACATTACTTTGAATGAAGGACTTCTTTTAATTTGAAAAAGGGTCAGAAAATGAAGAAAACAAAACTTTCAGATTATTCTACTCATTAAAGTAACTATGCTTCTTTTAAGGTAGCCAGTAAAACGTCTCTGTAACTGAGCTCTATTTATAATAGAGACGAATTTAGTCTTTTGTGGCGAAGGCAGTTGACAAGGAAAATAAGTCTGGGTAAAATACTTTTTTTGTTTTTCAAAATAGTACAACCCAGTTTAGAAGCAATAGAAGCTACCAAAATGATGCCACAAACTGAAATTTTTTTTTTTTTTTTTCCAAATGGTGGTAATGAGGCAGAAAAGGGGGCTGAGAAAGACCAGTGGTTTAAACAGATTGATTTTTAGTGTCTGGAAATATATTGTCTGTATCTGTATATGGTTTTATGGGTAAGAAATTTCCACGAATAGGGATATTTTTAAAAAGGCAAACCTGGACACTACAGAAATGGAATAAGTTCTTATAATACTCTGGGAAACACTGTCTCTCTGGATTCAGTCATGCCAGGAGAGCTCTTATAATTTTCGTTGTATGTTTCCACTGAATCCATAGATCCCCAAGTTGGAAGGAGACATCTGTTCCACTCTCATCTAGACAGGCCATTTTCTTCTGTCATGACAACCCTCAGCCAGCAGACACTTGCAAGCCCAAATCCAATTTGTTCTATGAAAGGAACTGACTTTCATTGCCCACGCTTGATATAAAGGGAGGGCTTTGAGATCCCTTGCAGAGGGGAGGGCCCATGCTGGTGCTGGGCTGCCACAGCACTCGGGAGGATGTGGGGATGTGAGGCATAAAGACTAGAAGACGGCACTGTCGGGGCTTCCATCAGACTGGGGGCAGGGACCCTGTGCTACGGAGACGGGTAAGAGCAGGACGAAGCTCCATTTAGGAGATTCTTGCAAGGACAGTCACTGAAATAAGAAATTGGATATGGATTCATGGTTAATCCTATAATACTGAACTATGATGTCTTAAAGTTAGTCTACCCTTTTTCTTGTCCCCAGGGTTGATGCTGCAGATAGAACTCAAGAAATCCCCTGGTTGCAGTGAAAGAGTGGTTGCCGGAATAGGAAACCAGTAAGGTCGTTATACTGCAACAAACTGATAAAGAAACAAAAGGCACTGTCTCCTTAAATTGGCCTGACAAGGGGAATTTCCCTGGCCGTCTAGTGGTCAGGACGCAGTGCTTCCACTACAGGGGACACAGGTTCTGTCCTTGGTGAGAGAGCCAAGATTCTGCAAGTTGCATGGTACAGCCAAAGAAGTAAATACATCGATAAGTTGGCCTGACAAGGACATTTCCTCTGCAGCCAGTAACAGAGAAAGAAACAGAGTTTATAGGGAGCAAATTCACCGGAAGAGTACTGATATCCACAGTTCACAATAGGTGGCATTTACTGAACACATCCAAGGGGCCAGGCATAATTCCAAGCCCTTCACCTATAACAACTCATTTAATCTTCATCCTACAAGGAAAGGACTGCTATTATCCCCATTTTTCATTCAAGGAACCTCACAGAGAGAGCAAGTAAGTGCTCATAGATAATTATAATGTCATATAGCTTGGAAGTGTCAGAATTCACTGTGGTAGAAAATGATAACTCTCTAAAGATGTCCATGATCGTATCCCCAGAAGCCATGAAGGTGCCACCTTACAGGACCAAAAGAACTTTACTGATGGAATTAAATGAAGGATCTTGAGGGGGGGAAAATTGTCCTGGATTATCCAAGAGGGCCCAAGGTAATCCCAAGGGTCCTTTTATGAGGGAGCAACATGGTCAAATTCACTAATAGGAGATGTGTTACCAGAAGCAGGAGATCAAAGGAAAGGGCTATGAGCCAAGGAATACAGGTGGCCTCTAGAGGCGAAAAAGGCAAGGAAATGAATTGAAACCTCCTGAAGGATAGAAGCCCTGTCAATACCTCGATTTTAGACTTTTCACCTTCAGAATTGTAATAGAACAAATGTGCACTATGATAAGCCAGTACATTTGTGATAACTTGTTACAGTAGCAATAGAACACTAGTACCCAGGAAGCCTACTCTAGAGACTGTATACTTAAATACAATTACATCACCATTCCAGTATTAGTTGTCGATATTCCTAGAAAAGACTTTATAAAAGGAGTTTCATATTGGCTTCAGTGTTTTCCTTGTTTGTCCCCATAGTGCTTGATCTCTGTAGGACTTTAATTAATATTTTAGATTTATTACATACACACAGACCTGATATTCAGCAGGTCAACAAGCAACAGTTAAAACTGTTAAAACTGAACAACAGACTGGTTCCAAGTTGAGAGAGGAGAATGTCAAGGCTGTATATTGCCACCCTGTTTATTTATTTATGTATGCAGGGTACATCATGAGATATGCTGGACTGGATGAAGCACAGGCTGGAATCAAGATTGCTGGGAAAAATATCAATAATCTCAGATATGCAGATAAGACATCACCCTTATGGCAGAAAGTGAAAAAGAACTAAAGAGCCTCTTGATGAGAGTGAAAAAGTTGGCTTGAAACTCAACATTCAGAAAACTAAGATCATGGCATCTGGTTCCATCACTTCATGGCAAATAGATAGGGTAACAGTGGAAACAGTAACAGACTAAATCACTGCAGATGGTGACTGTGGCCATGAAATTAAAAAACGCTTGCTCCTTGGAAGAAAAGTTATGACCAACCTAGACAGCTTATTAAAAAGCAAAGACATTACTTTGTCAACAAAAGTCCGTCTAGTAAAGCTATGGTTTTTCCAGTAGTCATGTACGGATGTTAGAGTTGGACTGTGAAGAAAACTGAGCACTGAAGAATTGATGATTTTGAACTGTGGTGTTGGAGAATACTCTTGAGAGTCCCTTGGACTGCAAGGAGATCCAACCAGTCCATCCTAAAGGAAATCAGTCCAGAATATTCATTGGAAGAACTGATGCTGAAGCTGAAACTCCAATACTTTGGTCACCTGATGCGAAGAACTGACTCATTTGAAAAGATTCTAATGCTGGGAGGGATTGGGGGCAGGAGGAAAAGAGGACATGAGATGGTTGGATGGCATCACCAATTTAATGGACATGAGTTTGAGTAAACTCCGGGAGTTGGTCATGGACAGGGAGGCCTGGTGTGCTGCAGTACGTGGGGTTGCAAAGAGTCAGACATGACTGAACCACTGAACTGAACTGAACTGATATTCAGCTCACACACACTGACACAGAATGTTGTTGTTCAGTCCAGGGTGTCCAACTCATTGTGATCCCATGGACTGTAGCACGCCAGTCTTCCTTATCTCCTGGAGTTTGCCCAGATTCATGCAATAACCATTGTTAAAATGGCATACAATTTCTGCTGCGGCTGCTAAGTTGCTTCAGTCGTGTCTGACTCTGTGCAACCCCATAGATGGCAGCCCACCAGGCTTTTCTGTCCCTGGGATTCTCCAGGCAACAGCACTGGAGTGGGTTGCCATTTCCTTCTCCAATGCATGAAAGTGAAAATTGAAAGTGAAGTTGCTCAGTCATGTCCAACTCTTAGTTTTTTTTTTTTTTTTCCAAATGGTGGTAATGAGGCAGAAAAGGGGGCTGAGAAAGACCAGTGGTTTAAACAGATTGATTTTTAGTGTCTGGAAATATATTGTCTGTATCTGTATATGGTTTTATGGGTAAGAAATTTCCACGAATAGGGATATTTTTAAAAAGGCAAACCTGGACACTACAGAAATGGAATAAGTTCTTATAATACTCTGGGAAACACTGTCTCTCTGGATTCAGTCATGCCAGGAGAGCATCTTATAATTTTCGTTGTATGTTTCCACTGAATCCATAGATCCCCAAGTTGGAAGGAGACATCTGTTCCACTCTCATCTAGACAGGCCATTTTCTTCTGTCATGACAACCCTCAGCCAGCAGACACTTGCAAGCCCAAATCCAATTTGTTCTATGAAAGGAACTGACTTTCATTGCCCACGCTTGATATAAAGGGAGGGCTTTGAGATCCCTTGCAGAGGGGAGGGCCCATGCTGGTGCTGGGCTGCCACAGCACTCGGGAGGATGTGGGGATGTGAGGCATAAAGACTAGAAGACGGCACTGTCGGGGCTTCCATCAGACTGGGGGCAGGGACCCTGTGCTACGGAGACGGGTAAGAGCAGGACGAAGCTCCATTTAGGAGATTCTTGCAAGGACAGTCACTGAAATAAGAAATTGGATATGGATTCATGGTTAATCCTATAATACTGAACTATGATGTCTTAAAGTTAGTCTACCCTTTTTCTTGTCCCCAGGGTTGATGCTGCAGATAGAACTCAAGAAATCCCCTGGTTGCAGTGAAAGAGTGGTTGCCGGAATAGGAAACCAGTAAGGTCGTTATACTGCAACAAACTGATAAAGAAACAAAAGGCACTGTCTCCTTAAATTGGCCTGACAAGGGGAATTTCCCTGGCTGTCTAGTGGTCAGGACGCAGTGCTTCCACTACAGGGGACACAGGTTCTGTCCTTGGTGAGAGAGCCAAGATTCTGCAAGTTGCATGGTACAGCCAAAGAAGTAAATACATCGATAAGTTGGCCTGACAAGGACATTTCCTCTGCAGCCAGTAACAGAGAAAGAAACAGAGTTTATAGGGAGCAAATTCACCGGAAGAGTACTGATATCCACAGTTCACAATAGGTGGCATTTACTGAACACATCCAAGGGGCCAGGCATAATTCCAAGCCCTTCACCTATAACAACTCATTTAATCTTCATCCTACAAGGAAAGGACTGCTATTATCCCCATTTTTCATTCAAGGAACCTCACAGAGAGAGCAAGTAATGTGCTCATAGATAATTATAATGTCATATAGCTTGGAAGTGTCAGAATTCACTGTGGTAGAAAATGATAACTCTCTAAAGATGTCCATGATCGTATCCCCAGAAGCCATGAAGGTGCCACCTTACAGGACCAAAAGAACTTTACTGATGGAATTAAATGAAGGATCTTGAGGGGGGGAAAATTGTCCTGGATTATCCAAGAGGGCCCAAGGTAATCCCAAGGGTCCTTTTATGAGGGAGCAACATGGTCAAATTCACTAATAGGAGATGTGTTACCAGAAGCAGGAGATCAAAGGAAAGGGCTATGAGCCAAGGAATACAGGTGGCCTCTAGAGGCGAAAAAGGCAAGGAAATGAATTGAAACCTCCTGAAGGATAGAAGCCCTGTCAATACCTCGATTTTAGACTTTTCACCTTCAGAATTGTAATAGAACAAATGTGCACTATGATAAGCCAGTACATTTGTGATAACTTGTTACAGTAGCAATAGAACACTAGTACCCAGGAAGCCTACTCTAGAGACTGTATACTTAAATACAATTACATCACCATTCCAGTATTAGTTGTCGATATTCCTAGAAAAGACTTTATAAAAGGAGTTTCATATTGGCTTCAGTGTTTTCCTTGTTTGTCCCCATAGTGCTTGATCTCTGTAGGACTTTAATTAATATTTTAGATTTATTACATACACACAGACCTGATATTCAGCAGGTCAACAAGCAACAGTTAAAACTGTTAAAACTGAACAACAGACTGGTTCCAAGTTGAGAGAGGAGAATGTCAAGGCTGTATATTGCCACCCTGTTTATTTATTTATGTATGCAGGGTACATCATGAGATATGCTGGACTGGATGAAGCACAGGCTGGAATCAAGATTGCTGGGAAAAATATCAATAATCTCAGATATGCAGATAAGACATCACCCTTATGGCAGAAAGTGAAAAAGAACTAAAGAGCCTCTTGATGAGAGTGAAAAAGTTGGCTTGAAACTCAACATTCAGAAAACTAAGATCATGGCATCTGGTTCCATCACTTCATGGCAAATAGATAGGGTAACAGTGGAAACAGTAACAGACTAAATCACTGCAGATGGTGACTGTGGCCATGAAATTAAAAAACGCTTGCTCCTTGGAAGAAAAGTTATGACCAACCTAGACAGCTTATTAAAAAGCAAAGACATTACTTTGTCAACAAAAGTCCGTCTAGTAAAGCTATGGTTTTTCCAGTAGTCATGTACGGATGTTAGAGTTGGACTGTGAAGAAAACTGAGCACTGAAGAATTGATGATTTTGAACTGTGGTGTTGGAGAATACTCTTGAGAGTCCCTTGGACTGCAAGGAGATCCAACCAGTCCATCCTAAAGGAAATCAGTCCAGAATATTCATTGGAAGAACTGATGCTGAAGCTGAAACTCCAATACTTTGGTCACCTGATGCGAAGAACTGACTCATTTGAAAAGATTCTAATGCTGGGAGGGATTGGGGGCAGGAGGAAAAGAGGACATGAGATGGTTGGATGGCATCACCAATTTAATGGACATGAGTTTGAGTAAACTCCGGGAGTTGGTCATGGACAGGGAGGCCTGGTGTGCTGCAGTACGTGGGGTTGCAAAGAGTCAGACATGACTGAACCACTGAACTGAACTGAACTGATATTCAGCTCACACACACTGACACAGAATGTTGTTGTTCAGTCCAGGGTGTCCAACTCATTGTGATCCCATGGACTGTAGCACGCCAGTCTTCCTTATCTCCTGGAGTTTGCCCAGATTCATGCAATAACCATTGTTAAAATGGCATACAATTTCTGCTGCGGCTGCTAAGTTGCTTCAGTCGTGTCTGACTCTGTGCAACCCCATAGATGGCAGCCCACCAGGCTTTTCTGTCCCTGGGATTCTCCAGGCAACAGCACTGGAGTGGGTTGCCATTTCCTTCTCCAATGCATGAAAGTGAAAATTGAAAGTGAAGTTGCTCAGTCATGTCCAACTCTTAGTGACCCCATGGACTGCAGCCCACCAGGCTCCTCTAACAGTTTGTAAATAACAACTGAGACCCTCCTTGCTGATCTGCACATCTTAGTATCTCCCTTGAGAGTGCCTCCCCCAACTCCCACCCTAGGCCTTCCCAATCCCTGTAGGATGAGCCTGATAAGGAAGGCTCCTCCCCCAATCCAGCCACAATGGCAGGCTAGGGCCATTTTAAAAGCTGGTGGCCATGCCAAAAGCAGATGTTTAGTATTTCGAACACAACCCTAGCATATATACATGCTGATTAATAACTTGAGACACTCTAGAAGCTTCCAAAGAATTTTTACTTACAACTCGAGTTTCAAAAATATTCTTGTTATAAATGAAAGCAAATTATCACAGAATACTAAGCAGCATCTAGTGTTAACTCCTTTTAGCAAAATGACTCTCTATGGAGTGCAGCAGTGAAATCCTCAGAAACCTAGAGCTAGGTCTCTAACACCATACTGGAACCACAATGGCCTCAGCTGAAAGGCAGCCACTCCCAACAAACAGTATCAGCAAACACCTCAAAGATTTAACTTTAGCATGTGTTTCTTTTCCAAGTGAAACCATGCAGTCTCACTCCTTATCTTGTCCTCTTGGTTAGGACAGGAGAACTGAGAATCAGATAAATATACTGTGTATAAACCATTATGCAATGCCATTGATTAATTCTTCTCTGATATCTCTGGCTTCATTGCAAAGGAATTCCACCCTCTGTGGATGCCTCACCCTCTTAGTCTCCTCTGAGTAATGTAACTGGCGAATCAGTGTTTTCCTCAGAACATGAACGCTGGGTTATAGTCTAAAACTCTCCTCTGCTGATAATCCCGTAGCAGTACTGTGCAGTCACTTAGCTATGTCCAACTCTTTGCAACCCCATGGACTGTAATCAGCCAGACTCCTCTGTCATAAAATTTTCCAGGCAAGAATATCGGAGTGGGTAGTTACTTCCTACTCCAGGGGATCTTCCCGACCCAGGGATCGAACCCACATCTCTTACTATTGATCTTACCTGTGGAAAGAATAATTTAAGGAAAATTATCAAGGGAACATGTCGATATCGTTTACTCTCCTGAAGATATATTGTGGTGTTCTGAGCATACCAGGCATCCATGGGGTTAACAGAATGGATTACCCACCTTTGGAGTTATATCAGCTACAGGTCACCCTTTGTTCCACCACTACCAACTGTGTGGCCTTCACAAATCAGTCAACCTCCGAAATCTGTCACTGGAAAGTGAGAGCAGCACTCCTTTCTTACACCTGGTTGCTTGTAAGGACTAAATGAGTTAGCGTGGTAAAATACCTATGATGATATCAGTGGCTTATAGCCTATGGATCCCAGGTAGTTCACTTCCCATCTTCTCTTTGACAGACCCAGAGCCCAGTACTTGTCAGATTGCTAAACAACATTCTGAAATTATCAAGGATGATTCTCCTCTATACTTGTGCTTTGTTTCATCACCCGAGCAGAAAGCAAAAGCAGCAAAAGCCACACATGTGTCAGGACTTTTAAAAAGTTCTGGGTTTCATGAACCCAAGTTTAATCACTAGTATATTCTGCCTTTTAGAAAATGAAAACTGTGCAAATGAAAAATGCTAGGTGGGGGCAGTGTCCTTGGGTGTAAAAAAAAAACGACCATAAGTCCGTATAGACTATAGCTCACCAAACTCCTTTGTCCATGGGACTTTCTAGGCAAGACTACTGGGTAGGATATACATTCCCTTTTCCAGGGGATCTTCCTGATGTAGGGATCAAGCCCGGGTCTCCTGTATTGCAGGCAGATTCTTTACCATCTGAGCCACCAGGGATGCCCTCCATAAGTCCCATCCAACAGCAATTCTTAAGGAGACCACCATCTTTTTTATTGCCAGACACATCAACATTGCTGCTTTTCCATCAACATTTCTTGTATGTTCTATGTTTGAGAAAATAGAGTAGGTGACCCAAGGTTGCTGCTTTTGCCACTTCTAAGTCAGCCATTTGAAGATTGATCACAGAGTCTTTCTTTCCTTCCTTTTTCCTTATTCCAGGCACACTGCCATGCTAAGATGAAAGAGCAGCCACTTTGCAAAAAGATAGGGAACTGGAATCCAGTTGTGACCCCCAAAATAGGCACGGAGATACAGAGAATGTATTTTTCTACCCAATAGCCCAAGGGAGAACCTCTTCAATTAAATACACTTTTGATATGAAGCCAGACTGCCCATGATGACCATCTAAAAATACACAAAAATCTAGGAAAAACAAGCTCTCCATCCTGGAGAGAATGTCAATGGAAAATAGTTGCTAGGCTTTTCCAGTTACCAGTAATAAAGAGAAAAATAGGCTCCCCATTATTAGCCCAGAGCTGGAGGGGTCGTCAGCTGGTTTTGAGCCAGCCTTGGGATTTTCTGAGTGCGTTACAAATTATAGGAACAAAATGTGGACTTTTCACTCTAATCATGTCCAGATATTTATTATTAGGTTTACTTCCGAGTGGGCTAGAGTTGAAAAAGATGATCTATGTATGGATAATGTTTATAAGTTTCTAAAGCACATACACCCTCATATTGAAAAGGACATAGATTTTAAATGAAAGAATTAAGAAAAACAAAAACAAATAAGGCAGCAATCATTTCATTCATCAAACATTGATAATATGCCTAATATGTATAACCTTGTCATCATTGCTTCATAGGAAATAGATGGGGAAACAGTGGAAATAGTGTCAGACTTTATTTTGGGGGGCTCCAAAATCACTGCATATGAGGACTGCAGCTATGAAATTAATAGACACTCCTTGGAAGAAAACTTATGACCAACCTAGAGACCATATTGAAAAGCAGAGACATTACTTTGCCAACAAAGGTCCATCTAGTCAAGGCTATGGTTTTTCCAGTAGTCATGTATGGATGTGAGAGTTGGACTGTGAAGAAAGCCGAGCACTGAAGAATTGATGCTTTTGAACTGTGGTGTTGGAGGAGGCTCTTGAGAGTCCCTTGGGCTGCAAGGAGATCCAACCAGTCCATTCTGAAGGAGATCAACCCTGGGATTTCTTTGGAAAGAATAATGCTAAAGCTGAAACCCCAGTACTTTGGCCACCTCATGAGAAGAGTTGACTCGTTGGAAAAGACTCTGATGCTGGGAGGGATTTGGGGTGGGAAGAGAAGGGGACGACAGAGGATGAGATGGCTGGATGGCATCACTGACTCGATGGATGCGAGTCTGAGTGAATTCCAGGAGTTGGTGATGGACAGGGAGGCCTGGCATGCTGCGATTCATGGGGTCGCAAAGAGTCGGACACGACTGAGCGACTGAACTAACTGACTGAACTATAAACTACTTTTGTTTTCAAGATGACTATGAATTCTTTTGAAGGCAAGATCATACTGTATTCATCTTTGAATCTTGTCCTAATACTGTGCCTAACATAGAGGAGATATTCAATACATGTTTGATGAAGAAATTTCTCCTTTGGGAGCTGTAGGTACAAGTTTTTCCATTGTGTTTTTTTTTCATGGATTCCTACAAATATATATCTAATAAATTCCTCCCAAAGTTTAACACTAGGGGGAAAAAATCATCTCCCAGGATGTTCTTTCTCTTTACATAAGAGCAATGTAGCATACTATGTTTTCCTTGTTTACCTGGAACACAAGAAGCTCAGAGTCAAGCTTTAAGTTCAGTCATCACTCTCTTTACCCTAAGACTTTTGATGCAACTCTTTCCCTCCTTACTTTCTCTTTTCAATTCAGTTTAGTTGCTCAGTCGTGTCTGACCCTTTGCAACTCCATGAATTGCAGCACGCCAGGCCTCCCTGTCCATCACCAATTCCCAGAGTTTACCCAAACTCATGTCCATTGAGTCAGTGATGCCATCCAACCATCTCATCCTCTGTCGTCCCCTTCTCCTCCTGCCCCCAGTCCCTCCCAGCATCAGGGTCTTTTCAAATGAGTTGGCTCTTTGCATCAGGTGGCCAACATATTGGAGTTTCAGCTTCAACATCAGTCCTTCCAATGAACACCCAGAACTGATTTCCTTTAGGATGGACTGGTTGGATCTCCTTCCAGTCCAAGGGACTCTCAAGAGTCTTTTCCAACACCACAGTTCAAAAGCATCAATTCTTCAAGGCTCAGCTTTCTTTATAGTCCAACTCTCACATCCATACATGACTACTGGAAAAACCATAGCCTTGACTAGACAGACTTTTGTTGACAAAGTAATGTCTTTGCTTTCTCTTTTACTTGGCTCTTTATCTTTTTATCTTCGTTTTACATAAACTTAATTTTAAGCTGCCTCAAATCCCTGTTGGAATAAAATAGGAAGTGAATAGTGAAGTAAAAATAATAAATGAATAAATAAGAAAAAAGTTAGCATATTTCTTCTCAATGGTTTCCTATATTTGCTGAAGAAATAACCTCAAGATGCTGCTATGTTATATCAATGATCATATGTTATATCAATGATCACTTGATATATTTCAATAGAAACAAACAAAAAAAAAACACAGCATGCTATCAAAGAAAGGCTACTGAACTGGGAGACCAGCATCACAGGTTTAAAGTCCAGCCTCTATGCCTCCCTAGGTATGTGACCTGGAATAAGATACAGTTTCATGAGTATCAGTTTCCTCATCTCATAAATGAAGTGCATTTGTGTTTTCAACACTGAGTATTACTATGTGACAGTGACAAGTAAATGAAAACAGAGCAATGTAACCAAGTTAGTGCACAGCCTGGTAAGGGAGACAGAAAGGCAAAAAAGATGATCACAGTCAAATATGATCACTGCTACACTACATAGGTTACAGAAGAAGCACAGAAGGGAGACGTCTAAATCAGACTGGGGGTGTCCAGAGGATTCAAAAAAGGCGACAGTTACATTGATTTTTCAAGTCGATTGGGAATTGGCTGGACGAAAAATGAGACAGAGGAAGGGTAAGAGGGCATGTCGGGACTCAGGAAGAACACGTGTGAAGTCACAAAAACACACAACAGCATGACAAGAGTGGGCAACTGTAAAATGCTGGAAGATAATGTGTCCCATCTATCTCCCAGGGTGGTTTCAGGGATCAGTTGAGTGGATGTATACATAGAAAGTGCTCTGTAAACTCTAGAGCACCATACACATGTTCAAATGTAAAAGATTATTATTAGACACTCATTTTTTTTTCTGCCTCCAAATTGGAAACATTTGCTGAAGTAAACATTGCTGATGCATTAGCTGTCAGGATGGTGTATTATATTTGGAAAACATTTGCCAATGCCTGTTCAGTTTTTAAATTCCCAGTCACATGTGTTTTTTGTTTGAGAAAATACATCAAGCAATAATGGATTTATTGTTAATTGTGCAACACTGGAGCTTCAAGATTTAAGTAATCGCTCTCCCATGTTGATTTTATTCCACAATGCCTGTGAAGCTTGAAGTCATTTATTTAGTAATGAGAACTGATAAGTGAACACTATTACTACCTTGTAGTGATCAAATTTTGTTATCAGAGGAAATTCTGGATTCTGTACATAGACGAGTGTGCGGATAAAGACAAACTACTTCAAAGAAGAGGAGGAAAAGAAGTGTGGTCACAGCTCCCCAAAGTCCAGTGGAGCTCAGATTCAAATACTCATCTCTCTGTTCAACATTTCAAGAACCAAACACTTCCTTCTTAGGGACATTTTTTCATGATTAGAAAAATCAACAAAAAGCATTTTGGGTAGAAAAATTAGAATGGATAACTCATGTTTAAAATTCTTGACATTCATGTACTATCAGTCACTGGAGGGTTTGAATCACTGCATTTTAAAAAGTGCATGCCTTTTTCCCCTCATTCCTGTAAGAAATTCCTATAATAAAATCTGAAGAAGAAAAAGATAATAGGATTTTTTTTCATGTTGCCAATGAGTTGTCTTGGCTTTACTTTTTCATCTTTAAACTCTCAGGAAATAATCAGATCCTGGCCCCTCTCCTCCTTCCAAGAGAGAATGTTTCAAGTCTTGGGAGTTCTTTTAAACAGTGAAATCTTATATTGAATCATGATTAATTAGGCCATTCATTAGCAGTTTTGGTCACTGGGATCTAATACATCATGTGGATGAACTAAGTAACATATTCATTTACTTCATTTTGTGTAGAGGAAAACTGAATCATAGCTCATCAAAGACAGACAGGATCTGAAAGGTTATCCTGTATGACGTCTCATTTTATGAATGAAAAAACCTGAGCAAAGTCAGTTGCTTTGTTTAAAACCAGGCCTTGAATACATGGCACAGTTGAGATTAGAAGCTGATGCTATTGTCTCCCAGGGCAATCCACCTGGACACAAGGCCAACACCCAGAGAAAGCTTCTTGGGTGAGTGATTTCAGGCAAGTTTCAGTCAGTTCAGTTCAGTCGCTCAGTCGAGTCCGATTCTTTGTGACCCCCTGAATCGCAGCACATGATGCCATTCCAGCTCCACCGCTTGAGGGGGCTGTCGAGTCCCCTCTTCCCAGGACTAGCTTGAGAGCACCAAAAGCTGGTGCGTGGTGCGCTTAAAGCAGGCAGTTCCTGCTAGGCGACTGAAGTGGCATCAGAGCCGTGGCAGAGCTCCCAATAGGAGCAATAAACCCACTGTGCCTTTACGAGAGTGGTGGCCAAAAACCCGGACAAACTGACTTGCTTTAGAGGCAAGCTGGGAAAAAACGATTTGTTGTAGAATTCCTGTTAGTCCCGTCAGCTCTCATTCTCTTGTGAAACCGGATTTGTAGGCACATGCACTGGCCAATGAGTCAGCCCTTAAAAAGTCATTCATAATTTATGTATAAACAAGAATAGCTTTTGTTTCAGAGAATTTGGGAGGTTTTTGTAGCCTGCTTTCTTCCAGTACCATTTCTGAAGAACTGTTCCTGTCTCAAGGCAGTTCCTATAGGGCTACAAATACTTTGATGTTCAGACATCTGGAACTTATATTTGGTGTTGACTAATGAGTATTATTATTTTATTATGTATTTATACATGATCTGAAAGAAATTTGAGGTTATATGCCACATAACTCTGTATACACACTGAACAACGACAAATTCTTTTTACCCATTACACTTATGATTTATTACTTGGGCTGAAGAAGTTCTGAGTCATTCAATTGACATATAATTGTGTTTTGGAAGATAGTAATGGGATAGAGAGAATGTAAAATTGCCCTTAACATATATTGTTAAAATAATTTGTAAGTGGACAAAATGGACTCCAGAGATACTATTTCTCCCATTTTAAAAATATCAAAGGATAATTAATATGGCAACAAACTCCAGTGCTCCTTTTGAATGAGTAAAGATGAGGCTTGGTCTTAGAAATACATGTGGGTATGTTTGAAAGGGCAATAAACAATGCATAATGGATCTGACTTCAAAAGAATGCCTATTGGACAACCAGGCCTATTTCAAAGTCAAATGCTCAATACCCAGTTTGCTTTGGTACCAGTAAGCCACAGGTAAACACCAGATCAAAGGGAAAGGTGGGTGTGTGGAGCGGCGTGTGATGACATTACTTCTCCACAAAGCCATTTCCCCCAGGGACAGGGACGGCACCTTGTAACAGCCTTTGTTGTATATTCAGGAATTTATTTTAGAGGAGTGTCAGAGGTAGTTCAGTCCATAAGAACTGCAGCTTAAAGGCCACCAAACAAGGGGTACACTGAAGGAGGCATGCACTTGGAGAAGAGGATACTGAGCTGGAAAGGGATAAATGGGGCCTTTTTAGGCCACACTGATCCATGCTTGCTTGCTTCTCCCTCCCACCAGCAACAGCAGCGTAAACTGGTTTGGCCCACCAGCAGGCCGTGTGGCTCTTTGAAGAAGAATGAGCGCTCTGTGTGTGCTGGCAGAGCAGCTGCCAACAAAGGCCCAATGGAGTGTTTAAAAGTTCCAACTTGATGCTGAATCAAAGACCTTCTAGAGGCTGAAGCTGCGAACAGGATATCCCAACAGGAAGATGAACTCTTCTGCAGCCCCCTACAGAATCCTTATAATTGACTTATCTGCTGTGCCAACTGTCCCCAGTTTCAGTGCCCACAGTGGGCAGTATTCATTCAAACTCATTAGTAAGGGTTCTGTTAAATCTTACTGAACTACTTTCTGGGACTTGACCAGGAGCTAGCAGACTCTATAGCAGAGGTAAGGTAAAAAAGACCCAGTAGCTCCTACAACAGAAAGAAAGAATTCTAAAAACAAAACAAAATCCAAACTTGGTTTTAAGAATGTGATGAAATCAAATATTTCCAGTCTCTTCCCTCATACTCACACACCTTTCAGTGACTTTATTGTCCATGATAATCAGATTAGAAGGCTGCTCAGAAACATAAACTTAGGAAGAAATATTAGCCTTACTTTGAATGGATGCAAAAACCTGAGACGAAGGGCTAAAAGTTGTAGGTTATGTTTTGATTGCATGAAAATTATCTGCCCTATATATTTTAAAATGCATCATAGTATTTTCCTTTTGACTGACTTCCAGTGAATATCTCCTTGTCCAAGGGATTATACGAGGGGTAGCTGATTAGAAGTAAACAAGAACTACATACACTGAAAGTATACAGAGCAACAGATGAGCTGCACGAACAAATCTCATTATAAATGACAGAAAATAGAGGATGTAGGCCTCTACCACTGATTGCCCTGGTACTGGCCCCAAATGTTCTCTTCCTTAGTAACTATTACTATCCCAGTGCCTAAGCTAGTACCTAAGTAGGTCAAAATACCAGTTTATCGGCTGATCTTTCCTATCACACCTCCCACTGAACCTGAAACTAGGCCATGCTTTCAACTTGGGTTGATAAATTTGGATTTCTAACAAAACAACTAAGTTCTAATTCTCTCATTCTATGGCACCTATGTAGCTCCATATTCTCTCAGTAACCAGTGTAGATTTGTGCCATCTCAAGTTCTGTTCTTTTGTTTCCTATCATCCATCTGTGGTCAGTTGACCTGATGATGTTAGAGTTGCCCAACACTAGGTCTCACCCCATTTAGCGTATTTTGCTCATATAGGCCACATTCACAGGACTAAATCCCAGTTCCACTCCTCCAAACTTTGAAGAGGTGCTATTTTTCTGCTCCCAAGCCTCACTCCTAAATGTGGTCACTGCCTGGATTCCCAGATCCTACTAGGCACCAAATACAAAGATCACTGAATTACATGCTCGTTCACAATCCCTTAGCACTTCAATACCCTGGGGGGAATTTAGGCTTATGATATGAATTATTTTTAACAAACTGGTTCTGACAAATTATATTTCTTAGTTATACATTGTACAAAAATACACAGAAGAATATAAAAACTAACAGAAATCCAACCAGTAGAGATGTGAACCTTCTTCCAGACATTCCTCTTTATGCATGTATACAGACATTCCATGTATTTTCTATAAATTGGAAAATGCAAATACTTAAATACTGCTTTTTTTCCTCAAATACGTGACAAGGATCTCTTCCTTAGCGATAAATAAGGAGATATATAATCATTTTAATTGCTGTAAAATATTTCATTTCTGTCTATATTATAGAACACTTAGCCAGCTTCCTATTAATGGGCATTATATTCTATCTTTCATATTAACAAGAATATCTTAATGTTCCCTTTTTGTCATTTGCACCAATATTTCCTTCAAATAAATTTCCGTAAGTAGAATGTGGATGTCAATGTGTATTTACATTTTATAATTTGAAACATATTGCCAAGCTACACTCCTAAAGGTCTGTGCCAATTTACACTTCCAGAGACGGCATAGGAAATTACATCATCTACCTATACTCTCATTATATTTGAGGGTTTTTTTTTCCTGAACACATTTAATCCAATCTGATAGGTGAGTTTTATGTTCACTAACTTTTCTTTGATTATCAGTGAGGTTGAAAATCTTCATATATATTCATTGGCTATTAGTATTTCTCCATTTGTGACTTGTCCATGTTTATTACCATTCTTTTTTATTTGTATAGACTTTTTCATGCATTAGTTAATGGTCCTTTGTATATTAGAAATATCACCCCTTGTTTTACCTACCAGTGCTGCAAATATTTTTCTAGTGTGGTATTTCAACCTTCAATTAATGGCTCTTATAAATGATTTTTTTAATTATTAAAAATTTCAAACATCCAGAAAAGAGAAAGAGAAATAAAAGAGACAAATATAAGTGAACCCCATGTGCTTACTGTCAACTTCAATATTAATTCACAATCTTGTTTCTGTTTTAAACTCCTCCTTCTTCCAATCCTGTGCTCTTTTGTAGCAAATTCAAAATATCGTATTATTTAATTTACCAATAATTTAGTCTGCACTTCTAAAAGATAAAGGTCTTCAGAGGGTTTGTATTAATATCATCAAATTTCTCATACATATATTTATGGTTTTCTTGGTTTTTGTGATCTACTCAAGTCATTCTCATAGCCAAATTATTTTTTGAATGTATTTATGACTTCACAGATTTTTACCTGACTTCTTTCCACAGCTGCTGCTGCTGCTGCTAAGTCGCTTCAGTCATGTCTGACTGTGCAACCCCATAGACGGCAACCCACCACGCTCCCCTGTCCCTGGGATTCTCCAGGCAAGAACACTGGAGTGGGTTGCCATTTCCTTCTCCAATGCATGAAAGCGAAAAGTGAAGTGAAGTCACTCAGTCGTGTCCAACCCTCAGCGACCCCATGGACTGCAGCCTTCCAGGCTCCTCCGTCCATGGGATTTTCCAGGCAAGAGTACTGGAGTAGGGTGCCATTGCCTTCTCCGTCTTTCTAAAGAGATGTGAACAAAAACAGAATTCTAATTCAACATCATCAGGCAGCTCAGATTGATCAATAGTGGAAACACTACTGAGTCTGTGGCTTTCAATGGAAGTGATGTCCTATTTTGTCACTTGGGCATGATTTGCAAATTTTCCATTTAGCGTGACTGAGATAACTACATATCATGGCATTCATTTATTTTTTTATGTGTAATCACTGAACTTGATAAGTCTTTCATTCTAATTTAATCTGTTTATACTTATGATATGTGCTACCAGGTGGATGGAAGTTCTTTGATGATTGACTGGTTGGAGCGGTCAGTGTACTACTGTCGTTCAGTTGCTAAGTCGTGTCTGACTGTTTGCAACCCCATGGACTGCAGCACTCCAGGCTTCCTTGTCCTTTACTATCTCCTGGAGTTGGCTCAGACTCATGTTCACTGAGTCCATGATGCCATTCAGAGAGTGTATGGATATGGCTAATTGAGAATGTATAATAATTAATGGTCTCTTACAATAAAATATGTTAATATTTTAAATAAAAGAAAAGAAAAATTTTATCTATTAGTTATATATGTTAGGAAGCAGAAGTTCTGCACATTAAAAATAGCAATTATTCAGTCCAGGGAAAAAAGGAGAAATAAAAGAACAGGGAAAAATAAGTGTTTACTAAATATCATGAATTTGAAGTAATACTCATCAGTTCAGTTCAGTTCAGTCGCTCAGTCGTGTCCGACTCTTTGCAACCCCATGAATCGCAGCACGCCAGGCCTCCCTGTCCATCACCAACTCCCGGAGTTCACCCAGACTCACGTCCATTGAGTCAGTGATGCCATCCAGCCATCTCATCCTCAGTCGTCCCCTTCTTCTCCTGCCCCCAATCCCTCCCAGCACCAGTCTTTTCCAATGAGTCACCTCTTCGCATGAGGTGACCAAAGTACTGGAGTTTCAACTTTAGCAGCATTCCTTCCAAAGAACACCCAGGACTGATCTCCTTCAGAATGGACTGGTTGGCAAAGTAATGTCTCCATACACCTTACTAAAGTATGGATCTCAGAATACATTCATCTAATTTTATACATAAAAATCACTGCAGATGGTGACTGCAGCCATGAAATTAAAAGACGCTTACTCCTTGGAAGAAAAGTTATGACTTTCATGGGAAATAGATGGGGAAACAGTGGAAACAGTGTCAGACTTTATTTTGGGGGGCTCCAAAATCACTGCAGATGGTGACTGCAGCCATGAAATTAAAAGACGCTTACTCCTTGGAAGAAAAGTAATGACCAACCTAGATACTATATTCAAAAGCAGAGACATTACTTTGCCAACAAAGGTCCGTCTAGTCAAGGCTATGGTTTTTCCTGTGGTCATGTATGGATGTGAGAGTTGGACTGTGAAGAAGGCTAAGTGCCAAAGAATTGAGGCTTTTGAACTGTGGTGTTGGAGAAGACTTTTGAGAATCCCTTGGACTGCAAGGAGATACAACCAGTCCATTCTGAAGGAGATCAACCCTGGGATTTCTCTGGAAGGAATGATGCTAAAGCTGAAACTCCAGTACTTTGGCCACCTCATGCAAAGAGTTGACTCATTGGAAAAGACTCTGATGCTGGGAGGGCTTGGGGGCAGGAGGAGAAGGGGACCACCGAGGATGAGAAGGCTGGATGGCATCACAGACTCGATGAACGTGAGTCTGAGTGAACTGCGGGAGATGGTGATGGACAGGGAGGCCTGGCGTGCTGCAATTCACAGGGTCGCAAAGAGTCAGACACGACTGAGTGACTGAACTGAACTGTTAAAACTGCACTAGCCTATCCCACATCACATCAGAAAAAAATTAAAAACTGATGGATCAGAATGGAAAGATAAATAAGAAGGTAATAACTTCAGAGAGGAAGTGATGAAGCCTGTCAATAAAAAGTACACACAAGAACTCAAAGAACTAAGGGATCTGAAGGCAAAGAGGCTCACACAGAGTTGTGAAGGCAGGCTTCCTTGTTCCGTAACACTGTGCAGTATTCATAGTGATAACCGTGAGGCATGAAGGGAAAACCACGGTATTTACCCCAGTCTCTTTAAGAAAGCATGGAGTTCATTCATTTTTCATCATTTTCCATCAGATAATTATATTAAAATTTACTTTTAACTTTATATTTAAGCCTTTTTGGTAAAATTTCATTTAAGCAGTTCATTACTTCATTAAGTCATATAATGTCAGTATTAATCAGTCACATTTAAAAGTCATATCCAAGTAGAATAAGATTCTGAGTAACACAAACTCAGATATAGTGCATACTAGTTAAAAATAATTTTTAACCCAACCTTGGTTCTGTTGCATCATTTCTGTAACATTTGCTTGACTGCAGAACCCTTTTATCAGGAAGCATCTCAGAAGTCAAATGTGGGGAATTCTCTGGTTTCCCAGTGGTTAGGACTCAGCATTTCCACTGCTGGGCCCAGGTTCAATCCCTGGTTGGGGAACTAAGATCCCACAAGTCACATGGAATAGCCAAAAAAATAGAACTTAAAACATCATTTGAAGGTCAAGAGAATAGTAAAATATATTCTAAGTAAAACATGTGAAAACTTCAGGATAAACCAAACACTAGAATCAAATATCTTTAATACTTATTTTCTTGACCATGTAGGAGAAATGCTGCCCTGCTACTCTATAAACTTGACAACTTCCAACAAGAGTTTAATAACCATCCATAACTCAAAAAATAGATTCAGACTACAAAAATATTCTATGTAGTTTGAAATCACAAAAACAAATGAGTAACTGGTTCAACTCTGTGAGCATAAAATATACTCTGGAGAGAAAAGAACTAGGATTCTATCAATAGGATACTCTTTCCTGCCTTTGCCTCTAGTAAACCAAAATTCCTGATTCAAAGTGGACAGTAGATAGGTCAATCCTAGACTAATGAGGTTTTGGTCACCAGCAAGGAGGCACAGGCAGCATAACATCTTACAAATATATATTTCTACTTTTTATTAAACAGATCAGATTATCAATTACTTTTAAACACTATCCTTGAAGGTCTGATTTCCAGATATTATTTGCTACTGGGAACATAAAACAAAGGCCCTGGGTATTCTCCTCTCATTTTGTGAAGTCATCATTTCTACAGGCTCATGTTTCCATGGTCACATGTATGCAAGAACAATAACTGGCTAGGTCTCTGAATGGCTGTGTCAACTGTTAAGCTAGTTCTCAATAAGGCTTGGCTTGAGTGACCACTGGGACCTTTCAGTGACCTGAGTCAACTTCCTGAATTCATCCATTCACTCAACAGATATTTTTGAGGGCCAACTACAAATCAGGCAATGCAGAATATCAATCTACCAAACAGGTGACAAACCAGAGCCACTCACAGTTTTGGCAGAACCGTCCAACACCCTCAAGGCCACTATCTGTGCAGAATATCATATGCGAAAACATTCAATTATTTTTTTTTCCAGCTGTTCATTCAGTCATGTGTTCCTCTTTGTGACCCCAAGGACTGCAGCACGCCAGGCTTCTTTGTCCTTCACAATCTCCTAGAGCTTTCTCAAACTCATGTCCATTGAGTTGGTGAGGCCATCTGACCATCTCGTCCTCTGTAGTCCCCTTCTCCTCCTGCATTCAGTCTTTCTCAGCATCAGGTTTCATACTGAACCCCATAAACAGTATGAAAATTACTCAGTGGTTTGATACAAATCTGCTGAGAGGAACTGAACTGCGTGGAAATATTGCACGGTGAAATATGTACATGGTGTGACTGCCTTCAAGAATCTCAAATCCAACGATGCTTATGAATTGATTCAGAAGCATTTATGCTTAAAAGAAGCATAGAAGACAGGTGTGAAATCTGATTTCTGTTCCCAGATTCAACTCCTGACTTCATTTGAGGTCTACTGTCTCTAACATTACTACAACTTGTTCACCTGGAGGTAAAGAATAATCCTTCTTTGAGCTGCAATATATTAAGGAACTATTGGGCTTTTGTTTTTCTAAGAAAAATATTTTTTAAAATAGCTGATATGGATTTTATATATATACTGACTTTCATTAAGCTATTGCCTTTGCTTGAGATTGTCATGCAGAATTTCTGAACTGGAAAAGATCACTCATAAAAACTATTACAGTATACAACTGTTAAACACAGGTTCTACCATAAGGTGGAGGAAGATGGTGTACATGGGTGAGACCTGGAACCCCAGAGCTACCCTGCTTTAATATTTTATCTGTTTATAATCCCAGGAACATTTAAAGAAAGTGATATATGAGTATTCTTAGGAGCTTGAAATCATTGAATTAGTCTAACTTCTCTGTGTTATGAAGATACCAAAACTCAGACAGAAAGCTGACTTGCCAAATATCACACAGTGGGTAGGCGACAGTACCTGGACTCAAATCAGTATCTCTCCATTTCTTGTTCAAGAATTGTCCAGTAGGCCATTTTGCCAACTGGCAAGGTATCCAAATGGCCAAAGTACTAAGGTTATGACTGAATTCCAACAGACTGTGGTATGGTAGTTCCTGTCCTTTTTGAGACATTTGTCAAGTTTTGTGATCTCCCTTCTCATTCCCTCTGGAGGGTAAGACATCTGACAGCATAAGGACTCGGTTTTGCTCTAAGAAGGAAGATCTGTCCATAAAGGTTCTATACTAAATGATGTGAGCACCTCAGAGCTGTGCTCCAGAATGGGGCCAGGAAGCATCAGGTTCTCTCCAGGATTGCGGAAGACAGAGGTGATGAAAGGAAAAGACGGAGGAGCATCAGAATTAAAGCACTTCTAGACACCAGTGTTCTTGCCTGGAGAATCCCAGGGATGGGGGAGCCTGGTGGGCTGCTGCCTCTGGGGTCACACAGAGTCGGACATGACAGAAGCGACTCAGCAGCAGCAGCAGACACCCGTCTGAAGCAGAAGCTGCTCGACGGAAAGACAGACTGAAAACAGAGCTAAAGGGTCATTTTCTACCGCCCTTTGGTCTAAGTGTATTTGATGCAGAGTTCAAGGCTGTACTACACAACTTTATAGATCAAAGACTTTCATGTGACTTTATGATTTTATAATTATGTGACAACTGTTGACATCTACCTACCCCTAGTCTTATAGGATGCAGAGAACAATTATGTAATAATAATTATTGTGCTCACAACTAATGATTAATAATAAATTTCTGTAGTTAATGTGTCTTACTGAAGAGATGTATCACCTTCTCAAACAGAAAAAAAATGAAACAAAAACTGTTTCATATAAAAATGAAGATATTCAAGAGAGAACATTATAGCTAAGCCTATACAAAAAGGAAAGACCAGAGGATAATATAACAGACTCAGAATTGAGTCCTTGTTTACATTTATTAGTTTGCTGAGAATTACTGATGTCTTTACTTTGTCAAATTTTTTGATAGGCAATAATTTTATCTGGGAGTGGACTATCCTTTGCTAATTCCAACCTTAGAGCCTCAGTCTTCCCAATCACTCAGGTAATGTGTGTGTATATCTGGATTCTTGAATCTAGGAAACATCCTGACTTGTGCCTTTCTCAGACTACTTTAACCAAGATCTTATTCTACCCTCTGTGAATTTTCTGACCAACTAATATACTGTTTTTGCTAAAAATCAAAATTTGTCTTAACTGATTAATTAAAGTATAATACAACTAAAGTCAAGTTTGTAGTACCCAGTTTTCCAAGGTGATTACATCTCACTTCGCACATAGGACCCCATACCTTTACTGCTTTGTGTCTCAAGAGCAATAGCAATAGTTAAGAGGGTAGTTCTGGAATCACATTGCTGAGTTCAACTCCTAGCTCTGTCAATTACAAACTGTGTGATCTTGAATAAATCACTTAACATCCCTATATCTCTGTTTTCTCATCCATAAAGTGGAGATAATAATAACAGTACTGACTTCTTCATAGGATTGTTGGAAAGACTGAATGAGATAATAGATGTATGCTGCTAAGAACAACGATGGCACACAGAAAATACTTAATTAATGTTGGCTATGCTCAGTCGGTAAAGAATCTGCCTGTAATGCAGGAGACCTGGGTTCGATTCCTGGGTCAGGAAGATCCCCTGGAGAAAATAAATGGCAATCCACTCCAGTATCCTTGCCTGGAAAATCCCATGGACAGAGGAGCCCGGTGGGCTACAGCCCACAGGGTCGCAAGAGTCGGACATGACTTAGTGACTAAACCACCGCCACCACCATGATCAATTTTATGCAGTTATGTGGATCGTGATGAAAGTGAAAGAGGAGAGTGAAAAGGTTGCCTTAAAACTCAACATCCAGTGCCATCACCTCATGGCAAATAGATGGGGAAACAGTGGAAACAGTGAGAGACTTTATTTTGGGAGACTCCAAAATCACTGCAGATGGTGGCTGCAGTCATGAAATCAAAAGACGCCTTCTCTTGGAAGAAAAGCCTTGACCAAACTAGACAGCATATTAAAAAGTAGACACATTACTTTGCTGACAAAGGTTCATCTAGTCAAAGCTATGGTTTTTCCAGTAGTCATGTATGAATGTGAGAGTTGGACTATAAAGAAAGCTGAGCACTGAAGAATTGATGCTTTTGAACTGTGGTGTTGGAGGAGACTCTTGAGAGTCCCGTGGGCTGCAAGGAGATCCAACCAGTCCATCCTAAAGGAGATCAGTCCTGGGTGTTCATTGGAAGGACTGATGTTGAAGCTGAAACTCTAATACTTTGGCCATCTGATGCAAAGAACTGACTCCTTAGAAAAGATCCTGATGCTGGGAGGGATAGGAGGCAGGAAGAGAAGGGGCCAACAGAGGATGAGATGGTTGGATGGCATCACCGACTTGATGGATGTGACTTTGAGCAAGCTCTGGGAGTTGGTGATGGACAGGGAAGCCTGGAATGCTGCAGTCCATGGGGTTGCAAAGAGTCAGACACAACTGAGTGACTGAACTGAACTGATGTGAATCATGGGAGTAAACACTTTTTCTGATTCAAATCTCAACAGGAAATGTGAGCCATTTTTCCTCTAGTTGATAGTTTGCGTAGTATCCACTGTCCCTCTTGAACTTCCAGCACTGGGTCATGGCTTGTATACCATAATTGCTAACTACTTTTGTCCCCTTCCCTGACAGCTCAATTGGTAAAGAATCCACCTGCAATGCAAGAGACCTCAGTTCAATTCCTGGGTCAGGAAGATCCACTGGAGAAGGGATAGGCTGCCCACCCCAGTATTCTTGTGGCTCAGCTGGTAAAGAATCTGCCTGCAATGGGAGACTCGGGTTCAATCCCAGGGTTGGGAAGATCCCCTGGAGAAGGGAAAGGCTACCCACTCCAGTATTTTGGCCCGGAGAATTTCATGGACTCTACAGACCACTGGGGTCACAAAGAGTCAGACACGACTGAGTGACTTTCACTTACTTTGTCCCCTACTAATTCTGTCATTTTCTCTCTTCTTCCATTGCTCTCATTGTCATCTTCATCTTCATCACCATCAGTATTGAGTACAGTGCTAAAGACCAAAGTCAGAAAATTCAGCTCACTGAAAATTCAAGAAGCTGCAACGTAAGAGGCAGTAGATGAGACATGGGATAAAGCAAAGAGTGAGACGCACATACTTCCTGGAGAGATCCACGGTCTCCAGTGCTGGAGACACAGAAGAGTCTTGTTAACTCTGATGCAAGATTACTAAGCTCCAGAGGGACCTACAGTCATCAATTATTCTTCCTGTCATGCTGTCTGGAGCTCAGAAGTTCTGAGCCCAGGGGTGAGGATCAGAAGTGAGTGGCACAGAAGTAAGTCTAATTACAACCCTGACACTCATCCAACCCCAGTCACGAGCACCAAGATGGGGATAGTTTCAACAGACACTCCATCAGGATCCCAGAACAAGAGGCCTGAGATACTGTGATCCCAAGGACCAAGTGATTGGCCTTCAAATATCCAAAGGAAACAGTGCAATAGGACCCTTTCTTTAGGGTTCTCATTGCCTCCTTCTCAGCAGAGGCTGTGCTAGAGGCTTGGGACAGAATGAAAGGATTGGATGTGATGCTATGGGTCACAAGCAAATTCCTAAAAAGTGAGCCAAAGCTTTGGCTGAGTCCTAACCCCTGCCAGTGGAATTCAAAGGCTAGTGATTAAGAAATGCTTTCTTGGCCTATTCAAAAAGGTGGTGGAAGCATGGTGCCAAAGTACCACCATCAACATCAGCATCTTTAACTACAATTATTATCCACTCACTCAAGTCGGACCCTACAATCAAACATAATGCTTCATACATAGAAACTCATGACGTGGATATTATTTCCTCCATTTTACAGAAGAGGAGACTGAATCTCTGAGAATTTGGGTAAACTGTCCAAGATCACACAGCTACTAAGAGAATCCCAGTTTCTCTAAAGAATGAAGACAGTTAATTGAATATATCAACATATACCCACAGCACCCACTAGTTGCCAAAATGTTACTAGCTGAGGCAAACTTATTTAACTACTTTTGTTATAATTCTTCATCTATATTAGACTGAGAATATTCATCACCTTTGTTGTATAACTATAAATGGTGTTGCATGATGAAGTATTAATAACCTATTTATCTGCCCTTCAATATCTTCTGCTTGATCTGGTAGGCAAAATTGATTTTTTTTTCACTTCTACCTATTAAAAAAATTACTCAAAACTGGTTCTACTAGATAATTTCATGATCCCAAGACTAGAAGTAAAGAGCTTCTCTATAATTTGCAAAATTCATCATGGTGTTTCAGAACAGAAATCAGATGTCAGCACTGGGTCCAGTCTGGTCTCTATTCTTTCCTCTTTGGAGAACTACATTTGTTGACTGGTCATAGCAAGATATATCTTACATTCTGAATGTACTGTGCTGTGTTGCATTAATCATTACATAGCTACAGGGAATGAAAATAACCAATTTCCTTAATTAAAGTGTTCTGGTAAGACAAGAAATGCTCTATTCATCACTTTTCATTTGTCTTGGCTAATAGTAATAGCAAAAAATAATACCTTGAATTTAGACAGTTACTTTCTTTCAAGAAGTTCAAAGCTCTAGTATGTCTAGTATGTCATGAAAATAGACAGATGAGTACTAGTGGACTTGGCAAGGAGAAAGAGATATTATTTATGCCAAATTAAAGCACTAAAATAAGACCATAATTTATTTGATGAATGTATCATCTTTCTTAAGATGAATGCAGCGTGGTGTAAGAAAGAAAAAAACAGAAATTAGATGTAGGCTATTGTGTGTAAATCTTGGCTCTGTTACTAACTACCTGGGAATTCACACTTAAGCAAAAATTTAACCTTGCTAAACTCAAGGTACTCACCTATAATAGAGAAATAGTGGATATTTATCTTGTATAATTATTGTGAAGATAAAATAAGAGTTAGTACGGCCACATATATGGAAGTGAAAGTATTAGTTGCTAAGTCCTATCCAGCTCTTTGTGACCCCCATGGACTACAGCCCACCAAGGTCATCTGTCCATGGGGTTTCTCAAGCAAGAATACTGGAGTGGATGCCATTCCCTGACCCAGGAATCAAACTTGGGACTCAGTTTCTTTACTGTCTGAGCGACCAAGAAAGCTGTCTATCTATCTATATATGTGTTATACATATAATACATATATAATATATACATATTATGTTAACATTATATATATTAATATATAAAATATATATATATCATATGATTACTATGAAAATACAATAAAAGTAAAGCATGGCACCTTATAAAACATTAAGTCTTACAGCACAAATATTAAATTACTGTTTTCTCATGACGTTAGTAGAAAAAAATTTTAAGCACACTCCCTTGCATACGTACACATCATCCCCTGCAATCTATGTTTAACTTTTTACTCTCCAGTCCCTTTCCTGATACCTAGCACTCACTACAATGCTCCTCAATGGTTTGCTGAATTGGGGTGGATTAAGTCAGATTTGGTTTAGGTTCAGTTCAGTTCAGTTCAGTTCAGTCGCTCAGTCGTGTCCGACTCTTTGTGACCCCATGAATCGCAGCACGCCAGGCCTCCCTGTTCATCACCATCTCCCGCAGTTCACTCAGACTCAAGTCCATCGAGTCCGTGATGCCATCCAGCCATCTCATCCTCTCTCGTCCCCTTCTCCTCCTGCCCCCAATCCTTCCCAGCATCAGCGTCTTTTCCAGTGAGTCAACTCTTCTCATGAGGTGGCCAAAGTACTGGAGTTTCAGCTTTAGCATCATGCCTTCCAAAGAAATCCCAGGGCTGATCTCCTTGTAGTCCAAGGGACTCTCAAGAGTCTTCTCCAACACCACACTTCAAAAGTATCAATTCTTTGGTGCTCAGCCTTCTTCACATTCCAACTCTCACATTCATACATGACTACTGGAAAAACATTAGCCTTGACTAGACGGACCTTAGTCGGCAAAATAATCTCTGCTTTTGAATATGCTATCTAGGTTGGTCATGACTTTTCTTCCAAGGAGTAAGCGTCTTTTAATTTCATGGCTGCAGTCACCATCTGAAGTGATTTTGGAGCCCCCAAAAATAAAGTCTAACACCATTTCCACTGTTTCCCCACCTATTTCCCATGAAGTGATGGGACCAGATGCCATGATCTTCATTTTCTGAATGTTGAGCTTTAAGCCAACTTTCTCGCTTTCCTCTTTCACTTTCATCAAGAGGCTTTTTAGTTCCTCTTCACTTTCTGCCATAAGGGTGGTATCATCTGCATATCTGAGGTGATTGATGTTTCTCCCGGCAATCTTGATTCCAGCTTGTGTTTCTTCCAGTCCAGCGTTTCTTATCATGTACTCTGCATATAAGTTAAATAAGCAGGGTGACAATATACAGCCTTGATGGACTCCTTTTCCTATTTGGAACCAGTCTATTGTTCCATGTCCAGTTCTAACTCTTGCTTCCTGACCTGCATCCAGATTTCTCAAGAGGCAGGTTAGGTGTTCTGGTATTCCCATCTCTTGAAGAATTATCCAGTTTATTGTGATCCACACAGTCAAAGGCTTTGGCATAGTCAATAAAGCAGAAATAGATGTTTTTCTGGAACTCTCTTGCTCTCTCCATGATCCAGTGGATGTTGGCAATTTGATCTCTGGTTCCTCTGCCTTTTCTAAAACCAGCTTGAACATCAGGGAATTCACAGTTCATGTATTACTGAGGCCTGGCTTGGAGAATTTTGAGCATCACTTTACTAGCATGTGAGATGAGTGCAATTGTGTGGTAGTTTGAGTTATGTTCTTTAAAAAATTCACATAAACAATAGATAATGGTAATTGGATGCCCCATGTCTTTAAATTCTGGGATTTCAGATTTGTAGCCTAAAAGAACAGAGGAAGTAGTCCTAAATTGATTCAAGAATCAGAATTTAGGAGTTAAGAACTATTTAGGAAATCAACAGAAACCATGCTTTTAAATGCAGTAGAGTGGGAATTTTTTCAATGTTCCTCATATATAATTTATTATTCAATAAAGGATTAGGATATCTCTAAATAAACAGTAGTTGGTATTTATATTTCTAGTCCCAAGTGAGTCCATGGACGATTAAAAGTCACTATTGCCTCTTTGGAAAAATAGTTTTGCAGTAGGATTTCAAGAAGGGATAATACTCACCTGCATGTTTACATCATTTTGCCTTTGAAAGGACTCTCATATCTCTTATCTAATTGATCCTCATAGTAGTACCCCACTTTACAGAAAAGAAAAGAGAGTCACAGACTGTGTGGCTAGATCCTAAGTGACAAGGTTAGGATTAAAAATCAGTTCTTAATTGTTTGAAAAATTCAACCACACTAAGAATAAGACATACATGAAAGGATATTCACCTCTAAGAATCAGAGGGGAATAAATGAATGAGGAACTGACTTAGCTGATTTTATCAACAAAAAACAAGCGGCTTTACCACCACTGCCAACAAAAACTGAACAGCACAGTCAGCTCTTTGAAGCTGATCTACTCGGTGCCTGGGAGAAAGTCTTGATGTACAGTTTGATGGTTGTGGTTGGTGGTGAGGGTGGATTGTGTTTTTTTGTTAGGGTTTTTGTTTTTGTTTTTTTTGTATTGTGGTTTTCAATTTTTTCCTATAATTGAATAAACAATAATTTGACTAACTGACCAAATGAACTAGGTTCAACATCGTTCTGGAAGTTTTGGCCACAGCATTCAGAGCAGAAAAAGAAATAAAAGGAATCCAAATTGGAAAAGAAGAAGTAAAACTCTCACTGTTTGCAGATGACATGATCCTCTATATAGAAACCCCTAAAGACTCCACCAGAAAATCACTAGAGCTAATCAATGAATATAGTAAAGTTGCAGGATATAAAATCAACACACAGAAATCCTTTGCATTCCTATACACTAATAATGAGAAAGTAGAAAAAAAATTAAGGAAACAATTCCATTCACCATTGCAACGAAAAGAATAAAATACTTAGGAATATATCTACCTAAAGAAACTAAAGACCTATATATAGGAAACTATAAAACACTGGTGAAAGAACTCAAGGAGGACACTAATAGATGGAGAAATATACCATGTTCATGGCAGAATCAATATAGTGAAAATGAGTATACTACCCAAAGCAATCTACAGATTCAATGCAACCCCTATCAAGCTACCAGTGGTATTTTTCACAGAGCTAGAACAAATAATTTCACAATTTGTATGGAAATACAAAAAACCTTGAATAGCTAAAGCAACCTTGAGAAAGAAGAATGGAATTGAAGGAATCAATCTGTCTGACTTCAGGCTCTACTACAAAGCCACAGTCATCAAGACAGTATGCAACTGGCACAAAGACAGAATTATAGATCAATGGAACAAAATAGAAAGCCCAGAGATAAATCCACACACCTATGAACACCTTATCTTCGACAAAGGAGGCAAGAATATACAATGGATTAAAGACAATCTCTTTAATTAGTGGTGCTGGGGAAACTGGTCAACCACTTGTAAAAGATGAAACTAGAACATTTTCTAACACCATACACGAAAATAAACTCAAAATGGATTAAAGATCTAAACATAAGACGAGAAACTATAAAACTTCTAGAGGAGAACATAGGCAAAACACTCTGCAACATATATCACAGCAGGATCTTCTATGACCCACCTCCCAGAATACTGGAAATAAAAGCAAAAATAAACAAATGGGA
>SJYC01137190.1:0-29120 GCA_006408675.1 Madoqua kirkii
CAATTGTAAATAGTGCTGCTGTGAACATGGGTGCATTGTCTTTTAGAATTACTGTTTTTTGTTTTCTTCAGATATATACCCAGGATCAGGATTCCTGGATCATATGATACTTCTATTACCCCAGGATTTAAAACTGAAGACTAGGAAACAGTCCCTGGGGGTCCTGCCCCGGGACATCCCCACTCTTCCATTTTCCTGGCCACTCTCCACTGCTCTTTTTCTCCACAGCTGCTCTTTGTAACCATTTCATTTTCCTGGCCACTCTCCACTGCTCTTTCTCTCCACAGTTCCTCTCTGTGTTCAGGTGTTGTTTGTGCACTGCGTAGATTTCGTGAGCCTGCAGCCTGGTGCCTGCACATATGGACACCAGTGGATGGTCGAGCTGATGGGTGGGGTTCGCAGCCCCTCTGGGGCTCCCTCAGTCAATTCTGCTGTGACATCTCAGGGGTCCTTGTTTGTCCAAGGAGGAACCAGATAGGAGAGTGGGAGACGCCTGCCTACCCCCAAGGCCCAGAACTCCCATTCCGACCCCTGGAGCCTGTTTTTCTCTCCCTTGTCTTTCAGGGAATTGGCTTAGCCCCATGGCCAACAGGCAGTCGATGGACCCAGACTTCCTAAGTTCAAATCCTGGCTTAGCCCTGTCTCCAGGTGGTTTCGGGCGACACTGTTGTCGTCCTCCCTGGGTGAACAGTGGCTGGATGTGATCACCCATGGCTGGGGCTATTGAGTGAGCAATCCATGTGCATCGTTCAGCGCCATCTACATGTTTGCTCTGAATTTCTCTTTTTTTTAAGGTTCAGAAATTTAAAGTTGTTGATGTGTCAGAACTCTGGTATCTTCCATAGTTGGCTGACTTATTTAAGACCACACCATCCCATGACAATAGTCTCATTCTGAAAGTGTCGAGCACACTTGGAAAGCCCCCTTGTTCATCAGTCCCTCCTAGACTTCCTTCTGAAGCTGCCGCTGTTGTCAGGCTATGCACTGCATTTTCTGGCGCTAATGTACCCGTTTTCAGACAAATACGAATTAGAACTCCGTTTTGTTTCACATGAATAGCACTGTGCTGGTGGTGGCCCAGCCCTGGGGCTTTTCCCCCTGGAAGGTTATTCCCCAGCTTGCGTATCAGTGCCCCCACCTTGTGCATGGCTGCAGGTTCTCCAGAAACTATCTTTGGCTGCTCCCATATGACAGGTGTCTCGGCTGTTGCCAGTTGCCTGTCATGCATGGACAGTGCAGCAAGGGAGCGAGGTGCTTGGGGGGACGGGGGAGTGGAATTGCCAGCATAACTACTCTATGTATTTTTTTAAATCTGCCAGTTGTGCAAGTAATCCATGCCTGGGTACTCAGCCACCCTCTTCTCAGAAGGGCCGGACTCTGTCCTGTTGTTTGCCTTTTACTTACTGATTTGTCAGTTCTTTGCATGTGCTGGCCAGTCATCCTTTTCCTTCCATTTATGTTGCAGATATTTTCATTCTGCTGTTATGGTCCTTGTGGCTTGTAAAGACTGTCATCTCGAAATCATGAATTTTGATTGCTGAATGTATCATTTTTTTGTTGATTCTGTAACAAATCCCAACAAACTCAGTGCTTAAAACCACACAAATTTATTGTTTGATACTTCTGGAGACCAGAAGTCTGAAACATGTCTCCTTAGGCTGAAATCAAGGCGTCTGCCGGGCTGTGTTGCTTCTGACAGCTCTAGGAGAGAATCTGCTGCTTTCCTTTTTCCAGCTTCTAGATGCCTCCTACGTTCCTTGGCTCCTGGCCCCCTTCCATCTTCTAAGACAGCTTCAGCCATTAGAGTCTTCCTCACATACCATTCGGAGAAGGCAATGGCACCCCACTCCAGTACTCCTGCCTGGAACATCCCATAGACGGAGGAGCCTGGAAGGCTGCAGTCCATGGGGTCGCTGAGGGTCGGACAGGACTGAGCGACTTCACTTTCTCTTTTCACTCTCATGCATTAGAGAAGGAAATGGAGACCCACTCCAGTGCTCTTGCCTGGAGAATCCCAGGGACGGGGGAGCCGGGTGGGCTGCTGTCTGTGGGGTCACACCGAGTCAGACACGACTGAAGCGACTCAGCAGCACCAGCAGCACATGCCGTTACTGTGAGGCTGACTCTCTGGCCTCTTCCTCATTGAAAGGCCCTTGTGATTGCACTGGACTCACTAGGGTATTCCAGGATAGCCTCCTTATTTTAAGGTCAGTGGACTAGCAACCTTAATTCCATCAGCCATCTTAATTCCTCCTTGCTAGGTAATCCTGGGATGGTAGAGACGCAGTTCTTCCTACCAAACTCATTTTTTTTCTTTCTGACTTCTGTTTTATTTGTGAAGACTTTCTCTGCCACCCATTTATTAAATTAATGGTCTATACTTTTCCAAACTTTTCCTTTTGTATATTTATCTCCTTAAGATTTCTCGAATTTATTTATGGTGCGAGGGAGACACCTACTGTTTTTCCCCCAAAGGGCCAGTTGCCCCAGTGTGCCCCATTGCTTTGAAATGCTCCCACTACCACACGGACATTCCACTAATGCATGGATCTTCATGTACTTGAATTTCATTTACACGGAAAACAGATTCTTAATAAAATCTCCCAGATTCAACCCTTGGACTTGCTGCTTACTAGCTTTATACCTTTGGACAAGATCCTTACGTTCTCCCAGTCTCTGGAAAATGGGCTTGTGGCGGCATGGACCCTCTTCTCTCTTAAAGAGGGCTTTGTGTCCTTGTGTATGCATCCTGGACCCCTCAGGTGTGATTCTGGCGAAAGGGGAGCCAGAGACACAGCCTGACAGTTTTCTGGGTGCTCCTTCCCTGCCTTCTCCCTGAGGGTCACCCACGCAAGCATGCTTCCTGTGGCTCCAGCATGTCACGACCATCATCCTCTTCACTGTTACTCCTCATTGTTTCATCTCAAGAGTCTCTCTTCCAGCAGGGCTCCTCGCTCCCCAAGGGAAACCTGACCCAAATCCCCTGACCCTCTCACCTACGTGGCCGAGGCACCTGTTCACCAGCTGCTCGCTCCCGACAGCCACACTGGGGCCTCTGAGGATGCATGTGAGTGATGTTTCAGGATCAAGTGACTTTTGAGGACGTGGTCGTGGACTTCACCCGGGAGGAGTGGGGGCACCTGGAGCCGGCCCAGAGGACCCTGTACCGAGATGTGATGCTGGAGACCTTCAGGCTCCTGGTCTCTGTGGGTGAGGCCACCCCCATGCCCTAATGATCTGCCCCCAGCACAGGTTCTTATTTTCCTGGGATAAAAGTGGCAGTACATCTAGGCCTTAAATGGGGATACCTGGGCTGTCCTGGGCTTTAGGGACCCCACTGTTTTAGTGTAGGTAACATCAGTTACAGTGTTTTGGTTGCAAATTACAGATCCGAGTGAACAATGCCAGAAGCAGAAAGTGCTGGGGTAAAAGGGACATACGTATCAGTCTCGTGACCACAGAGCCCCAGGGCAGGCCTGGATCTGTCTTTGGTGCTGTTGGGAACCCCCCTCCTGCCCCCATACCTCTTTCATCCTCCATTCACTGATGGGCGCCTCTGAAGGTGATGAGACAGCTGGTAGTGTGCCTCTTCTGGGCTTGAGACCAGCGGGAGAGGCAGGGTCTCTGTTTCAGGCACCCATATGAGGCCCCTAGGTTGTCTTGGTTTGGCAGCCAGGTCCCCTCCATGCTGATCATTGTTGCCATGAGGCAAAGGAAGAAGCAGAGCTCTGATTGGCTACCCTGTGGCTAGGGATGGGGTCAGGGACTGAGTGGGGGAAGGGGCCTCTAAGGAAGGGTAGAAGGTGTTACAACAACCATGTCTTCCCAGAACCCCAGACACATGGTCCTGGAAGACTGAAGGTGTGAGCAGAGGGTTAGGGAGGGTTAGGACACAGATGTTCACTGTATGGGTCTCCCTCTGAGCAGGACACTGGCTCCCAAAGCCGGATGTCATCTCCCTGCTGGAGCAGGAGGCAGAGCTGTGGGCAGCGGACGAGGGAGGCGGCCGAGGTGTGTACCCAGGTGAGATGAAAGCCGTGCAGTCTGAGGGGAGCCTGTTCACCCCCAGCTTCTCTCTCCATACCCACCCTTGGTTCTTCAGAGCAAATTGACTACTCAGTCTCTCAGGGAACATTCACCAAGCACCTGTTCTGTGAGAAGGGTAACCTCAAATTCAAAGCCTCCAGGGATGAGGACGTCGATATGTTTGGGAGTCTCTGTTCTGCCAACCACATCTTGCTTGACCTTTTCTGTATAACTTTTCACTGGAGTGTAACAAATGGGAAAAGTGCCCACATCACACTTTTAAGCAAGTCTGGTTTCAGGGTGGGGATGTCAGGCACTGAGGCCATGGCTGTACAGAGAAAGGCAGATCCCAGGGCTAGAAGGGAGGAGGAGGAAATGCATTTGTTTCTTTCTTCAGCACATCCGTTGACCTCTGCTCTGGGCTGGGGGTACTCCAGGCCCAGGACATCTGTTGAGAGTTTCCCTGCATGTGTGCTTTCTCCTCAGCATCCTCTCCTGCCCTCATTCTCTGTGCTCCCCTGAACACCCCATCCACACCCCCTATACCAATGCCTGACCCATGATTATTCTCTGTGCTTCCTTCTGTTATTTGTAAAAATGTACTTTTTAATGGACAAAGCCACCTGCGCCCTGGACCTTTCAAAACTATAAGTTTTACTCTGTCCACTCTTACAACCATGTCTTCCCAGAACCCCAGACACATGGTCCTGGAAGACTGAAGGTGTGAGCAGAGGGTTAGGGAGGGTTAGGACACAGATGTTCACTGTATGGGTCTCCCTCTGAGCAGGACACTGGCTCCCAAAGCCGGATGTCATCTCCCTGCTGGAGCAGGAGGCAGAGCTGTGGGCAGCGGACGAGGGAGGCGGCCGAGGTGTGTACCCAGGTGAGATGAAAGCCGTGCAGTCTGAGGGGAGCCTGTTCACCCCCAGCTTCTCTCTCCATACCCACCCTTGGTTCTTCAGAGCAAATTGACTACTCAGTCTCTCAGGGAACATTCACCAAGCACCTGTTCTGTGAGAAGGGTAACCTCAAATTCAAAGCCTCCAGGGATGAGGACGTGGATATGTTTGGGAGTCTCTGTTCTGCCAACCACATCCTGCTTGACCTTTTCTGTATAACTTTTCACTGGAGTGTAACAAATGGGAAAAGTGCCCACATCACACTTTTAAGCAAGTCTGGTTTCAGGGTGGGGATGTCAGGCACTGAGGCCATGGCTGTACAGAGAAAGGCAGATCCCAGGGCTAGAAGGGAGGAGGAGGAAATGCATTTGTTTCTTTCTTCAGCACATCCGTTGACCTCTGCTCTGGGCTAGGGGTACTCCAGGCCCAGGACATCTGTTGAGAGTTTCCCTGCATGTGTGCTTTCTCCTCAGCATCCTCTCCTGCCCTCATTCTCTGTGCTCCCCTGAACACCCCATCCACACCCCCTATACCAATGCCTGACCCATGATTATTCTCTGTGCTTCCTTCTGTTATTTGTAAAAATGTACTTTTTAATGGACAAAGCCACCTGCGCCCTGGACCTTTCAAAACTATAAGTTTTACTCTGTCCACTCTTCCCCCCCACCCCACACACACACACTTTCCTCAGAACCAGGATTAGGGGACATTTCCATTTCTCTGCTTCTTTCAGATTTGGAAACCAGAACCCAAAGCAAGCTATCAACTGCAAAGCAAGGTGTAAGTGAAGAAATACCCAACAGTGGCCTGGTAGAAAGGTTCCTACAGGAAAGTCTGTGGCACTCTAAGGATGAAGATGCTGCAGGCCACAGGGAAGAGGGCCCTGAGAAGTCACATAGCTGTGTGGTGCAGGCAGCCTGCATGCTTGTGAAGACACTGAAAGAGGAACATCAGCAGGGGGATGGGTGTGGGGAAAAGTTGAGTCTGAGGCCAGATCTCCCAACTCAACCAATGACTCCTGAAAGGCAAGGTGCCCCAATGTGGGGAACACGTGGACAGAGGGAGAATCCAGACTCTAATGCACAGCAGAAAACCTATGCAAAGGAGAGGCCCTATGGATGTCAGGAATGTGGAAAGGCCTTTAGTCACAGCTCAGCACTGACTGAACACCACCAAACACACACAGGAGAGAGGCCTTACAAATGTCATGAATGTGGAAAAGGCTTTCGAAACAGCTCAGCGCTTACCAAGCACCAGCGAATCCACACTGGTGAGAAGCCTTACAAGTGTGCTCAGTGTGGGAGGAACTTCAACCAAATTGCCCCACTGATCCAGCACCAGAGAACTCACACGGGTGAGAAACCCTATGAGTGCAGCGAGTGTGGGAAATCCTTCAGCTTTAGATCCTCCTTCAGCCAACATGAGCGGACACACACAGGTGAGAAGCCCTACACGTGCAGTCAGTGCGGGAAGGCCTTCAGACAGAGCATCCATCTCACCCAGCACCTGCGAATCCACACTGGGGAGAAGCCATACCAGTGTGGAGAGTGTGGCAAGGCCTTCAGCCACAGTTCATCTCTGATTAAACACCAGCGAATCCACACTGGTGAGAAGCCCTATGAATGCCAGGCATGTGGAAAAGCCTTCACCCAGATCACACCACTGATTCAGCATCAGAGGACACACACAGGTGAACGGCCTTATGAGTGCAGTGAGTGCGGGAAGGCTTTCAGCCAGAGCACACTCCTGACTGAGCATCGGAGGATCCACACAGGAGAGAAGCCCTATGGGTGCAACGAGTGTGGGAAAGCCTTCAGTCACAGCTCATCGCTTAGCCAGCACGAGCGGACACATACAGGCGAGAAACCCTATTCATGCAGTCAGTGTGGGAAGGCCTTCCGGCAGAGCACACACCTCACTCAGCATCAGAGAATCCACACAGGGGAGAAGCCCTATGAGTGTAGTGACTGTGGCAAGGCCTTCAGCCACAGCTCATCCCTGACCAAACACCAGCGGATCCACACTGGGGAGAAGCCGTATGAGTGTAACGAGTGTGGCAGAGCCTTCAGCCAGCTTGCTCCACTCATTCAGCACCAGCGGATCCACACAGGAGAGAAGCCCTATGAGTGTAATCAGTGTGGCAGAGCCTTCAGCCAGAGCTCCCTCCTCATAGAACACCAGAGGATTCACACCAAGGAAAAACCCTATGGGTGCAATGAATGTGGAAAGTCCTTCAGCCACAGCTCATCACTCAGCCAGCATGAGAGGACACACACTGGGGAAAAGCCCTACGAATGCCAGGACTGTGGAAAGTCCTTTAGGCAGAGCACTCACCTCACTCAGCACCGGAGGATCCACACAGGAGAAAAGCCGTATGAGTGCGGGGACTGTGGGAAGGCCTTCACACACAGCTCCTCCCTTACCAAGCACCAGAGAACTCATACTGGGTAGACTCACTCCAGTATGTGTGCTGGGACCCAGCAAAGCCTTAAGCCATAGCACATCGCTTACTACATTTGACCCACTCATACTCCTGATAAACAATACACTGTAAATGAGCCTTTGTGCTCAACACACCCTAAGACTCCCATACAGAGTTGACATTTACAGAAGTCATTGTGGGAACGGCAAGCTCTGGGTCATCCATCCCAGACAGGCAGTCTTCCAAACAGTAGGGAAGTGTGAAGTTAATCACTGTTGAGAACCTTCAGCCATAAGTGCCCAGCAATGCTTCACTACAGAACCTACAAAAGGGAGAAATGGCAAAAATGTAGTGGACATGGGGTGGCTTCTAAGAAGTCACCATATTCTAAACCAGACATTTTCAAAGTGGTCAGAAACTCAGCGAATGCCTTTATATTAAAGAATCAGATGCAGTCAGAATTTGTCATTATTGCACATGACATTCTTGTGGGTAGGTGCTTATGAAAAGTGCATGTTGACTTTCATATTTGCTAAAACCAATATGGCAGAATGTTCCAGACATGATAGTGGCATTTTTATGGAATTATGAATATTCAAATATCTCAGCACAAAATTTTCTGATTTGTGTATAACTTTGAACAAAGCACATGTCCACCAGCCTTACAAATGGGAATGCCATATGATAATTATCTATGTACTATACACAGATTTTAAAATAGCTGTATGCATTATGTGGCAATAAGTTAAGTTTTATATGCAGTGGAACTGAAAACATTATACAGGAAGACTTGAAATGTAGAGCTCCTTCCACAGAGTCTTGGCAGACTCTGGAATGGCTTTTACTGCTTTGTTCTTGCTATAAAGTTTTCTATCAGACTCAAAGGGATTAGAAATGCAGATGTTGCTGTTTCACAGAAAAGTGTTTTGTTTTGTTTTTTTTTAATTTTTTTTATTGTGGTCAAAGTCACATATGTGTGTGTGTTGCTCGCTCAATCATGCTTGACTCTTTGCGACCCCATGGACTGCAGTCCACCAGGTTCCTCTGTCCATGAGATTTTCCAGGCAAGGATACTGGAGTGGGTTGCCATTTCCTTCTCCCACAGAAAAGTTTTAATCTTTGTTAAGTCACCATCTTGGGGCTTCCCAGATGGTTCATTGTTAAAGAATCCACCTACCAAGCAGGAGGTGCTGTTTTGATCCCTGGGTCAGAAAGCTCTCCTGAAGAAGGAAATGGCAACCCACTCCAGTATTCTTGCCTGAGAAATCCCATGAAGACACTGGCAGGCTACAGTGCATGAGGTTGTAGAAGGGTCAAACATAACTTAGCAACTAAACAACAATAGAGCCACCATCTCATGTTCAAGCCCACATCCACACTGGAAGCTTTTGTTTTGCAAGATTTATCTCTTAAGAAATGTACAAGTTAATCTTTTTTGAGCTGTTTTTTTTTTTTAATTTACTCTATCCTAGTGTTTAATAAGATTTTGTTTTTATAAAATGCAACTAGAAGGGAGTCCATAGTATTTCACTGATCCCTGATTCCACTAACAGCAGTCGCCCTGACAATCATGATCCTTAGACAGTGACTTGTCACCCTCATTAGAACCCAAATGTAAACTGCTTTGACTGATTTTGGTAACTATCAGTTAGGGTTATATCAATCAGCTTGATTTTTCAAATCACAATGCTGGAACATGTTTCCAGTTAACTTGAAATTTCTCCATTGGAGGGGACCATGTTTGCAAATGGTCTTCAATACTGTTCCTCAGTCCCCTTGTGAAATGCCTCTTCTTTTATGGAATTAATTTGAGCCATTTAAACACCATTTAAGGGGATTTCCCTGGCAGTCCAGTGGTTAAGAATCCAACTTGCATTGCAAGGGATGCAGGTTTGATCCCTGGTTGGGGAACTAAGATGGGCATGTGGGCATGCCTTGGATCAGCTAATCCTGCATGCTGCAACAGACCCGATGTAACCAAATAAAGTTTTTCAAAACTGAAAAAAAAAAAAAAGAAAAACCACTTATGAATCAATACATACTGTGCATAGCAACACTCCCCAGTGGAAACAACGTAAGCCAGGGATGTAAATTAAATATATTGCAATAGTCCAATTTAAAAAGCAAAAGCACACACATGAAACTAATTTACTATTTTCCCCTATATATCCCAAATGTTACCACTTTGACATGTTAATATAAAAGGGCACTAATGAGATAATGTGCTTTTTCAGTATACTATGCCTTTTAGATACAGTGTATTTGACATCTGCAGTACATTTTAATTTGCTGTGAGACCATGTTTCAAGTGCTCGTTTGCCACACATAGCCAGCCATTAGCTGTACTGAACAGGGCAGCTCAATAACCTTGATCCTTTGGCCAGGTATTATTTTCCTCCCATAGACCCTCTGCTCTTTCCCTGTGCTTCTATCTTTGTGTAGTTTCTTGTCCTCAAGGAAATCAGATGTGCTGGGAAGATCAAAAACAAAGTAGTCAGAATAGAAACGAGACAAAGTGAAAACTGGCCAGATATTCACATCTGTATTGTGTATGGTGGGTTGGGAGTTGGGAGGGGGCTCACATTAGGAGCCTCTGCACTTGTGGTTTGTCAGTTTTTTCAGAGATTTGCCCTGATGCCTTGGTGAACACCTGTTTTATGGCATTGCTGTTCTTAGTTTTTTTGGTGCTTATGTTGTACCAGAAGCGGCCAATGAGAGCCCCTTCAGGAAAGTTCCTAACATCCCTGTGACATGTCTCCATCATTTTCTGAAGACATCCTTTATTTTCAGAATGTTACATGCTCATCTTGTTACTAACCCTGTAATCAGCCATAATTCTGCAGTTCCAAAGAACTGGTTCCTTTTAGAGGGGGACGCTATTCAGGACCAAATCTGAGTGCCAGGTGCACGTTTTGCTAGGAAATAAAGGCACACGTATGAACACACAGATTCATACCAAAAGGTACATGGGTGTGTATCAGTTCAGTCGTTCAGTCGTGTCCGTCTTTTTGTGACCCCATGAATCGCAGCATGCCAGGACTCCCTGTCCGTCACCAACTCCCGGAGTTCACCCAGACTCAACATCCATCAAGTCAGTGGTGCTGAGAAGTCCCTAAAAGCTTTTTCACATTCATCACATTTAAAAGGCTTCTCTCCAGTATGCATTCTCAAATGGGCAATAAGATGGGAGCTCTAGCTGAAAGATTTCCCACATTAAGTACATACAAAAGGTTTCTCTTCAGTTAATTATTTCATGTTTAGTGAGGGCTGAACGTTCTCTGAATGCTTTGCCACATTCCTGACAGTTATAGGGTTTCTCTCCCGTGTGAGTTCTCTGATGGGCAATAAGATGGGAGCTCCAGCTGAAGGATTTTCCACATTCCGTACATTTATATGGTTTTGCTCCCGAGTGAGTTCTTTCATGTTTACTAAGGGCTGAGTAATCTCTAAAGGCTTTTTCACATTCATCACATTTAAAGGGCTTCTCTCCAGTATGCATTCTCATATGAGCAATAAGATGGGAGCTCCAGCTGAAAGATTTCCCACATTCAGTACATACAAAAGGTTTCTCTCCAGTATGAGTTCTCTGATGCCCAATAAGATGGGAGTTCCAGTTGAAAGACTTCCCGCATTCATTACATACATAAGGTTTCTCTCCTGTATGAATTCTCTTATGTACAATAAGATGAGAATTCCAGCTGAAGGCTTTTCCACATTTATTACATTCATAAGGTTTTATTCCAGTGTGAGTCCGTTCATGTTTAGTAAGGGCTGAACGATTCCTAAAAACCTTTCCACATTTATCACATTCATAGGGTTTCTCTCCAGTATGAGTTTTCTTATGTTGGATAAGGTAAGAACTCCAAATGAAAGACGTTCCACATTCATTATATTCATAAGGTTTCTCTGTAGCGTAAGTGCTTGTATGTTGTGTAAGGAAGGAGTCATACCCAAAGACTTTCTCCCATTCATTGTATTTATATGCTTTCTCCTCAGTACCAATTTTTTGATGTTCCATAAAGGATGAAAAGTAAAAGATGTTTTCATATTCTTTATAATCATACTGGTTTCCTCCAATATGAATTCCTGGATGTTCATTAAATGATGGGCTCTTGTTAAAGATTTGATGGCATTCCTTATATTCATAGAGTTTTTCTCCTGTGTGCATTCCCATATGATCACCAAAATGCAGTATATGGTTCAAAGATTTAACATTATCAGTACATTTTAAAAGATTATCTCCAGTTTGTACCCTTGCAGAGTGAACAGGCTGCATGGACTGGTAGAAGGCTTTGTCATAGTCATTATTTTCACAGGTAATCTTATCAGTATACATTATGGCTGAGTTACATCTCCAACTTTCAGCATTTACATCAGGCTTATAGAGATGTTCTACTTGAGAAACTTTCTGAGATGGAACAATGCTTAAGCTCTGGCTACACCCTGCTCCAAGTTCACAGAACTCAGAGCCTCTCTGAGATAGTATTTGTTTTTGCATGAAGACCATCTGCCTCATAGCTGTACTCTGGTTCACGTGATACATTTCTAATTGGTCTTTACATCCCAAAACTTCTAACCTGGAGAACCAAGGATCATCCCATATGTATCTCTCCAAATTCATGCTTGGGACTGTTCCTCATCCATTATGCTCTGTGTTGGGATCAACGCTTTGCTTTCAAGATTTTTCATCCATTCTGAAATAAACAGAAAAAGTCCATGAGGGCATAGAGAAACAAATTCTAAGAGGAGGGTAGACAAGGTAAGATTTATTGTCCATGTTACTAAAAGGCATTACATTTCTAATTGGTCTTTACATCCCAAAACTTCTAACCTGGAGAACCAAGGATCATCCCATATGTATCTCTCCAACTTCATGCTATGGGACTGTTCCTCATCCAGTATGCTCTGTGTTGGGATCAATGCTTTGCTTTCAAGATTTTTCATCCATTCTGAAATAAACAGAAAAAGTCCATGAGAGTATAGAGAAACAAATTCTAAGAGTAGGGTGGACAAGGTAAGATTTATTGTCCATGTTATTGAAAAGGCAAGTGTGAACTTGTTTTCAAATACACTGGTAACTCAGAGAAAGATCATAATAGGAAAGAGGAAAATAGTAAAGAGTGAACATAAGTAGTTAACTAGAATACAAAATGTGTACTGAATATGAATAAAGCCCATTTAGGAACATTTCCCCATGTAAAGGAGGACTAGAGTAAGAGACAACTGAAAGCCTGCACTTGGTTTCCTCTGGACTTAGCACCACACACCTTACCCTCTGTTGATGCTGCTCTGTATTATTTCACTGTAACAATCCATTACCCTGAGTTTAATGCTTTCTGAGTCCAGTGTGCACTTCCAGCGAATTACTGAACTTCGGGGGGGTGGGGGTTGTCTGGAGGATCCTGACATTTTTAATACTACTAAGGTGAAAAAATAATAACTGGTTAAGCAAAAGACAGATGAACAACCAGTCCCTCAGCAACTAATATTTAAATTATTAAAGTGTGTCCATTCATTTCTGTGTTATAATGTCCTATTGCTCTCCTATTTTGACATCTACCGAAAAAAGGAGGGGTGTTAAGTGAAAGTATCACCAACGCATCAAGCCTTATTTCCTATTCCACAGAGTTCACTCAGTGACACAAAACCATCTGCCCAAAGAGCAAAAATCACAAAGTTTAAGGATACTCCTAAAGTTCTTATAACACTGCAGAATAATTTGTAGAGTGATGGCAGAAAAGACAGACTTCCAAGACAGCTTACTGCAATTAAAAAGGTACTGGAGTTATAGTCTGATAATCTGTATTTAATTACTGGCTCTGCCACTCTCCTTAGGTGAGTTTTCTGAAGATTAAATGAGATTGTAAAACCAACAGAATGATTATCTTGGGTTATTCAGGTGGGCTCCGTGTAATCACAATGGTGCTTACAAGTGAAAGAGCCAAGAGGGTCTGCATCAGAGAAAATGAGACAGTGGAAGCAGAGTTCACAGTGATGCACACTGGAAGGAAGGCCCACGAGCCAAGAAACGCAGATGCCTCCAGAACTGAGTAAAAGCAAGGGAGCCAATTCTCCCCTGAGCCTCCAGGAAGAGCCCTATAGTCCCATTCTAGACTTAGAGCTCGAGAAAAAGAGAATAAACTCATGTTACTCTAAGTCATTGTTTGTGGTAATCTTTTATAGCACCACAGGAAACTAATAGGTTTAAAAATCACTTAGCTTTTTAAAAATATTTTTATTTATTTGATTGTGCCAGGTCTTAGTTGTAGCATGTGGGATCTAGTTCCCTGACCAGGGATTGAACCTGGGACCCCACCATTGGGAGCACAGCCTCAGCCACTGGACCAACTAGCCAAAGTCCCCAAAACCACCTAGTTTTAAAGAAAAGCCAGTGAAGAAGCCATCAGCATGTGGTGGTCCACACATTCCTGCAAGATGGGGAGCAGAGGAAAGTGTGGCTGACCAATGAAACACCAGAGACCCTACCCTGCACGTGAGAAGGGGCTGCAGTGGAAGCAGCACCCCAGGAGAGGCTCCGGGCTCTGGGTTTAAATGCCACTGACGTCAGGAGTGAAAATCAGGCTTCAGGGTCTGTACTCAGGACACCTTTGCCAGTTGCCCCTCGTCCCTGCCAGCCACTCTATCTGATGGGAAAGTGTGTAAGAGGTTCTCAGGTTGCCCAGGTGAGTGACTGCCCTGGAGTTGAGACCCCCGTCAGCCCAAAACAGAGAGGAGGGGGGTCTGTGGATAACCTGACAGTCTGCTGTATACCCAGGAAACTGCAAGTAGAACTGACCTGGTGATCGTGGCCCGCCCAGGCCCATGCAGTTTAGAATGAGACTTGTCAGGAGAGACAGAAGGGAGACAAGGAGGCAGTGAACCAAAGTTGCTCAGCTGCAGAGTCACACAGTTCTGTGGTAAACACAGACAGATTGGAGGGCCAAATATCTGCACAGGTGGAGACTGAACTTAGCAGCCAAAGGGACAGAGAATCCAGGGTGCAATCACATAGAACTTTCAAGGATCTGAAATTCTAATCCCCAGATTGGAAAGTTTCAGTATGAAACAGGACAGGCTGATACAAGAGGCTTGGAGTGTAAGAATCCACAGAATATGAAGGGACAGAAAATACAGCAATCAGGTCAGGAGGTCATATAAATAACCTCAGGAAAACAATATAAAGGGGAAGGACAGGAAGGGATTTTGTTTTAAAATAAAGGACTTCTTTACATAAAATGCTAGCCATAAGCAAAAACAGATACATTTGACAAAAATATACCAAAAAACATTTCCCTGATAAAAGACACCATACAGTTAAAGAGGAGAGTGAAACAGTTGGCTTAAAGCTCAACATTCAAAAACGAAGATCATGGCATCCAGTCCCATCACCTTCATGGCAAAAAGATGGGGAAACAGTGGCTGACTTCAGTTTAGGGGGCTCCAAAATCACTGCAGATGGTGATTGCAGCCATGAAATTAAAAGATGCTTACTCCTTGGAAGGAAAGTTATGACCAACCTAGACAGCATATTAAAAAAGCAGAGACATTACTTTCTCAACAAAGTTCCATCTAGTCAAGGCTATGGTTTTTCCAGTAGTCATGTATGGATGTGAGAGTTGGACTATAAAGAACGATGAGCACCGAAGAATTGATGCTTTTGAACTATGGTGTTAGAGAAGACTCTTGAGGGTCCCATGGACTGCAAGGGGATCCAACCAGTCTATCTTAAAGGGGATCAGTCCTGGGTGTTCATTGGAAGGACTGATGGTGAAGCTGAATCTCCAATACTTTGCCCACCTGATCCGAAGAGCTGACTCATTTGAAAAGACCCTGATATTGGGAAAGATTGAAGGCAGGAGAAGGGGACAACAGAGGACGAAATGGTTAGATGGCATCACCGACTCGATGGACATGAGTTTGGGTAAACTCCAGAAGCTGGTGATGGACAGGGAGGCCTGGAGTGCTGCAGTCCATGAGGTTGCAAAGAGTTGGACACGACTGAGCGACTGAACTGAACTGAAAGTTAAGACAAGCTATAGACTGGGAGAAGATAATCCGTATACAGCAAAGATTCAGGATCCAGAAAGCAGAAAATGCTTATGTATCAGCAGAGTCTACAGAAACCTAGAGAAGGGAGTGAGAGGCAGAGAGAAGGCAGTGCAGACGACCAACAAGCACATGCGAAGATGTTCACCCCGCGAGCAGTCAAGGACATGCAGACTAAAGGAGTGCATTTTCTTGGTTTCAAGGTAAGCAAAAATTAAAAGACCCAATATTAATACTGTCAAGTGGCAGCAAAGATGGAAAGAAGACACCTTCCCTCAGAGTGCAGAGACTGGGAAGGGGCTTTCCTCTTTCAGAACCACGTGGCAGCACTGGTCATACTGACAACGTATGTGCTCTAAAACCTAGCAGAAGTCTGCTTCCAGGACTGTGCCTAGATAAACTCACGTGTGCACACAAGTAACACTGTAATGTTCAAACAGCTTTGTTTGAAGTAAGAAAAATGGTCGAAGGAGGGAGGACTTATAAGCCTATCCACAGAAGAGATGAATATAGAGTGCATGTCTTTGATGGGGCAAAAAGAAATGCACTCTCATTGAGGGACCTCAATCTTGACCTTGAATGATGTAAAGAAAACATGTATAAAGCATTGTTAAAAATTATATGATTATTTATTACCTTATACCTACAGTTTATTATCTACATGTATCATACTATCTACATAGTATGAAAATGGACTCACTGTATACACATTTTAAGTGGCTGTTCTCAGGAAGGGTGGGAGAAGAATGTAGTTGGGGACTAAAAAAGAAAGCAAAGAAAATACAGCAAAACATTAACAACTGTTCATTTGGACTGATGGAAGGGACCCTGTCTAGCTTATCGCTTTTTATGTTTTTCTATAGCTATAGAATTTGTCCAAAAATTCTAAATAAAACTTATTTCCATAGTTGAGAGATGTCATCAAAATTGAAGGATCCACGGTCTGCCAGATAGGAAAAAAAAAAAGACCCGTAGAACATGCCCCAACATTAGGGCCCCCAATTCATGGTGGCCTTAGGGACCCAAAGGAAAATGCAAAACTGAGGCTGGTAATGAAACATAAGGAAGAGATGGCAGGAGACAGGCACCTAGCCTCACCAGCTGTGAAGAGAAGAGGTGGGGCTGGGAGAGGAGTGTCACTGTTACCCAATGTTCAGGAGCAAGGTGTAGGGCAGAGAAGGGCCCACCTCTAGGTAGCAGTGAGCCCTTCCAATTCTCAGGTAACCCTTACCTGAGTTCCCATCTTCCAAATTACTATCTGCCATGATGAACTGCAAAGATATTTCACCCAAATTCTTGTAAACATTTTTGGACAGATGGCTTTGCATACATGTAGAAGCATTTATCTAGATATTCTAAGGCCTTTATGAAATCTAATATACCAGCCACATATCTAAACCATGGGAGGAGGCAGAGGGTGATGAGCTGGGTCTCAGCTGTTTGCCTGGCAGTATCTCATCTGACTGCTCCTGAATTACCTGAATTCTATGACCACTGGCCCCTTCATGGAACCTAGCGAAATTCAGATGGACTCTTCGGCTTCTTCAAAACTTCATGATTTATTACTATTTTAGGGCAAGCTCTTTGCAGAGAAGGAAAATGTAACTAGAGTGTGTTCATCCTTGAGACACTCAATGATGGGAGCAGAGTATTCCATTAACTGATGTTTTATATGAAAGTTTATTGTGCAGAAAACTTGGATGGACTGTTAAGGAGGGGTTTAAGAGTCTCCACATTTGCAGTGGCTGGCTGGGGTTTTTTAACGGGCTGGAATATTATTTTCCCTATTCATCAGAATAATCAGAATAATGGTTTCTGGACTCCCACTAGCTGAAACTTACTAACCAACATGTTTCTAAAATCAGACTATACCGATAACAAGGGATGACAGCCATTTGATGTTTTTACCAGGTGAATACTTTATTTCAATAAAGAGTTAATTTGGAGGGAACAGAGGAGAAAGGGGCTCTGGTCTGTGTTTCTGAAAACCTCACTTAATACAAAACTCACATATTCAAGGCTTGAGTTTCCCAGAGGGAAAGATCCAAAGTGAGTGTGGAGAGAGGGCCAGAAGTATGTGCTCATAAATTACAACTCTTCAGACACTGGAGGGTGGTGCTTTGAATTCTCCATTTTATTTTCTTGGCATTAACTCTTATTCAGAAACCCTCACAAATATTGCCAGCTAAGTGCAGCACAGTGGTTATCAGAACTTCACAGCATTTCACTGCACCTAACTTCTATTCCCAAGCAACTGCTCCAGGGCCCATCTTTCAACCTACTCGAGCTTCATTACTGATTATGTTACAGAATCTAAAAATGACTGCACACTGTAACAGAAGCAAACATCAGTCACTCAGCGTTTGATGCCAGACAACCACCACCCTGCATCACGTGATTCAGGCCTTGCCTCCCAGAGATAGCAGCACTGCCATGAGGGGACAGCACACTTAGGACAAACTTCACCAGTCAACTTTTAAACTGTGGGAGGTTTTTTTAACGTGGTGGGAGACACAAAGTTAGGCAAAGATGTTATGAACATTTTTGTATCACAGTATCTCCCATTTGCTTGATTCATTATTGTGACTTAGAAATGAAAAACCTAAATACAGTAATGGAACTATTTTTGTCTTTCATAGTAAAAAACTATTAGGATACACCTAAATTCAAAAAATTAGAATAAAAATCTCTCACTTAGAAGTAACCTTTTTCTGGTGGCTGAGACAGTAAAGAATTTGTCTCTGCAATGCCAGAGACCTGGGTTTGATCCCTGGATTGGGAAAATCCCCTGGAGAAGGGAATGGCTAACCACTCCAGTATTATTTCCTAGAGAACTCCAGGGACAGAGGAGCCTGGCAGGCTACAGTCCATGGGGTTGCAAAGAGTTGGACACAACTGAGCGACTAACACACTTCTAAGAAACTGAAACATTAAGTTAAAAATCACTATTTCATGGCATTGAAACATGTGTACTATCATGTAAGGAACGAATCGCCAGTCTATGTTCGATACAGGATACAGGGTGCTTGGGGCTGGTGCACGGGGATGATCGAGAGAGATGATATGGGGTGGGAGGTGTGAGGGAGGTTCAGGATTGGGAACTCATGTACACCCGTGGCGAATTCATGTCAACATATGGCAAAACCAACACTGTATTGTAAAGCAAAATAAAGTAACAATAAAATTTATTTTAAAGGCTATTCTGTATCATGAGAAAGAAAAAAATTGATATATGATAATCACATCGATAACCTGTCAAAACATGCTAAGTGACAGAAGCAGACACAGAAGACCATATATTATATGGTTCCCTTTATACGAAATGTCCATGATGGGCAAACACAGAGAGAAGTAAAGTAGTGGTTACCAGGTGCTGGGAGCTGGGGAAACAGGGAGTAACTACTCATGTGTATAAGGTTTCTTTTTGGAGTGATGAAAATTCTAGATACTGGTGATGGCTGCAGTTCTGTGAATATACTAAAAAATCCACAGAACTACATACTTTAAGAGGTTGAACTTTATGGTATCTGAATATTTCCATGAAACAGTTATAAGAAAATTCTTAAGTGGCTGCCTCCAGTAAGGAGGCTTGGCAAGAGGGGACGAGGGGGATGACACCTCTCCAACATCAACTCTGCTGCTCTGTTTCTCTAGGGAGCCAATCTGGTGCCCAGATAATCACAAAGTCCTCCTGCTTCGCCTCCCTTATACGTATCAGATCTTGCTTCCAGGTGCTGAGCAGACTGAAGCCCGATTCGCCAGCCTGCTTTCCAGTCCCCTTCTTTTCACTCCCCTGCCTGGAACATCCTTCCAGCTGCATTTTAGACCCTGGTGCTTCTTGCTCCCAACACTTCTGCGGCTCCTTACTACAACCAGGATGGAGCCCCAACTCTGGGGCAGCCATTCGGGATACAGCAAGGTTTTTCCTGGCCTTCGTGTCCCAAAATCAAATTACGGTCAGCCTTCACCCAGATGCTGGTCATGCAATGTGTGCCCCTGGTGCTAGAGAAGGCAGATTCCCTATGCCCATCCGGCTGATGTGTCCCCTGCACCTCTTGGCTCAGGTGCATCCTATCTCCCAGGCAGCCTCCCTCTCCACAGCAAAAGGACCCCAGCTGCGGCACATGGCCTCTATGCAGACTCTGTCCCACCTCCAAGGCATCTGTTGTGCTCAGCTCCTCCAGGGCTCAGGGCCTTTCTAAGCACCTCAGGCCTGTGTCCTGTGTCCTATACATGTCCTCAGCACATGTATAGCACCAGGCAGATGGTGAGGCCTCAGGAGCTGACTAAACCACCCTGGAACAGGGCCTGGGAGCTCCTAAGGATGTGGGCTCACAATTGACCTTGTTCCCCTTTCTAAGCACAGAGCTCAGCAAATAGGACCAATGTTGAGTCAGGCACTGAATATATGAGGAAGGTGAGAGGGAAAAGCGGGAGGGGACTGCTTGCCAAAAGGGATTGACCCTTATCTACCAAACAGCCACAGCACAGCTGGGGCTCAAGGACTCTGAACAGGCTGCTTGACAGTGAGGCTCCAAGTCATGGAAAACTGAATTCCCCCTACCTATGCTCAGAAATCAATAAACTTCTGGCTGATTCTTTCTCTATTCAAACCTTAGCTGTGGCAAACTGAGGAGCTATATCAGCTGGGATGGTCAGGGACACCCTCAACACCTTAGGAAGAAGGCAACCTGTCAGATAAAAACAGAAGCCCCATCTCACCTGGGCCTGGGCTGTTGGGAGCCCTGGGGCCCTCCTCCTCTCCTCCGTGGTCTCCTCCACTTGCCAGGTAGAGTCCCGAGGGCACAGAGCTGGGGGAGGAAAGTGAAGTCACAGAGGCAGCTCTCTCTGCCAGAAGTGGCCCACCTGAGTACTACTTCCAGACCCTGTCCCGCCCTTTTGGGCAAGGGAAAAGATCCACTTCCTCACATTACAGATGAAGGCAGTGGGACCCAGAGAAGTTAAACAACAAATCTAAACACATGATCCATCCCCTCTTGTCCTGAGGCACTGTCGTAGAGAAAGTGCCTGTACACAGCCTTTCTGGGTCTGAGCCCCAAATGGCCACACGTGCCTTCTCATGCATCCTGTTCTGGAGATTTCATTGCTAGATCCCCCATGGATGTGTTCAGATCCTTCCCTGTTCCAGCTCTGCCAAAAGACAGATCTGGACCAGATCCCCTCCTCTCTCCCCACCAGCTCTGGTTTCCAGCAATGGCAGGTTACTGATGGGAGAGACCACAACATAGTAACCAATGTGTCTGATGAGGAAACAGGGTCTGGACTTACCCCAGGAGGCCCACGGGTCAATTGTCGTCATTCCCCAGGACTGGTCCATAAGGATACCTACACCAGAGGGTCAGGTTAGGACAAGGAAAAGAAAGGACTGTGACACTGATCCTAGTGACTAAAGGCAACAAGATGGAAATGGAGACCTGTCTCACAAATGTGCACAACAAAATTCTATAAATAGAGCCCAAAGACCTGTGGGGAATAAAAAAACAACAACATAAGCTAGATTTATAGCAAACATGCACAAGTTGGTCACTTTCAGGAAATTTATTGATATGATACAGCTACTGAACAATTAAGAACAGAACTCCTGAAGTGGCTGGAGAAGTATCTGATAAAATTCAACATCATTTAATTTTTAGGAAACGTTACTGGTCTTTGATGTCTTTAATGACAGATACAGGAAAGATCACTTAAAAATAAAGCACGCTACTGACACCATTTAATGTTGTTCTTAAATTATAAACCAATGATATACAGTGACAAACAATAACACAAGTAAAAAACATGGGGATGGTAGAGAAATTTTGGTTGTAGATGACTGTCTTCCAAGAAATTGCACAAATCACCTGAAAAACCTCTTAGAACTAATGAGACTTCTCAGGAAAGAACTATAAAATACATGAAAACTACATTATGTTTTATACAAACAACCAATTAAAAAACAAAACAAAACAACCGCTCAGTTCTAATTCTGTACCAAGATAGAGACGCCCTCCAATCCCCTAAAACGTTTCCTTAGCCCCTCTAAGCTCTCTAAGCTAGATACAGCTTGTTACCACTAGAGAAGCCCAGAAGAAACAGTATTTGTACTCACCCCATGATCCCCACGGGTTGACGGCAGCCATCTTGAGGGATCAATCCACCAGAAGCTTGCCCAGGAGCAGTGGATTTGGGTGATTATTGAAAACCAACTGCAAAACCCAACTAATAACCAAAGTAGGAAAACACAAAAAATGATTTTTCTCAAAGACAGTGGGAATGAGGAGAACACATCCACAAAAACAATAAAAGACTTCTACAGAGCACTGAAAGAAAACAATGTACACGTCAAAAACAAATTCGGGAAGAAAAATGAAGAATGACTCGGATTAGCTGAAAAAAGGGCATGGTCTAGGTTGATGAGGAAGAAATTTGTTAACAGTTCTCATGAGCCGGGTACTGACAACGATGAAATAGCTTTTCTATTGATTTAACAAAAATTGTTGTAAAATCTCCCTACAACCTTCATAGGTAAGTAGTTGCCTAGAGCTGAACGGAGGGAAGAACCGGAGAGTGGCAGCTTAATGGTTCAGGGTGGGGTGGTTTGTTTTTTTTTTACAGGTGGGGAGGGGTGATGGAAATGTTCTGGAATTATATAATGGTGATAACTGCAAAACGCTCTGAACGCACAAGAAAACCACGGACTTGTACGCTAAAATAGATAATTTTAAGTTATGTAAATCTTATGTCGGGAAAAAAAAAAATCTGTCTCTTGGTGCAGGGGCCAACAGAAAACCAGATTTGAAGGCCAATGGAAGGTGAGAGGGAAAAGCGGGAGGGGACTGCTTGCCAAAAGGGATTGACCCTTATCTACCAAACAGCCACAGCACAGCTGGGGCTCAAGGACTCTGAACAGGCTGCTTGACAGTGAGGCTCCAAGTCATGGAAAACTGAATTCCCCCTACCTATGCTCAGAAATCAATAAACTTCTGGCTGATTCTTTCTCTATTCAAACCTTAGCTGTGGCAAACTGAGGAGCTATATCAGCTGGGATGGTCAGGGACACCCTCAACACCTTAGGAAGAAGGCAACCTGTCAGATAAAAACAGAAGCCCCATCTCACCTGGGCCTGGGCTGTTGGGAGCCCTGGGGCCCTCCTCCTCTCCTCCGTGGTCTCCTCCACTTGCCAGGTAGAGTCCCGAGGGCACAGAGCTGGGGGAGGAAAGTGAAGTCACAGAGGCAGCTCTCTCTGCCAGAAGTGGCCCACCTGAGTACTACTTCCAGACCCTGTCCCGCCCTTTTGGGCAAGGGAAAAGATCCACTTCCTCACATTACAGATGAAGGCAGTGGGACCCAGAGAAGTTAAACAACAAATCTAAACACATGATCCATCCCCTCTTGTCCTGAGGCACTGTCGTAGAGAAAGTGCCTGTACACAGCCTTTCTGGGTCTGAGCCCCAAATGGCCACACGTGCCTTCTCATGCATCCTGTTCTGGAGATTTCATTGCTAGATCCCCCATGGATGTGTTCAGATCCTTCCCTGTTCCAGCTCTGCCAAAAGACAGATCTGGACCAGATCCCCTCCTCTCTCCCCACCAGCTCTGGTTTCCAGCAATGGCAGGTTACTGATGGGAGAGACCACAACATAGTAACCAATGTGTCTGATGAGGAAACAGGGTCTGGACTTACCCCAGGAGGCCCACGGGTCAATTGTCGTCATTCCCCAGGACTGGTCCATAAGGATACCTACACCAGAGGGTCAGGTTAGGACAAGGAAAAGAAAGGACTGTGACACTGATCCTAGTGACTAAAGGCAACAAGATGGAAACGGAGACCTGTCTCACAAATGTGCACAACAAAATTCCATAAATAGAGCCCAAAGACGTGTGAGGAAAAAAAAAAACAACAACATAAGCTAGATTTATAGCAAACATGCACAAGTTGGTCACTTTCAGGAAATTTATTGGTATGATACAGCTACTGAACAATTAAGAACAGAACTCCTGAAGTGGCTGGAGAAGTATCTGATAAAATTGAACATCATTTAATTTTTAGGAAACGTTACTGGTCTTTGATGTCTTTAATGACAGATATATGAAAGATCACTTAAAAATAAAACACACTACTGACACCATTTAATGTTGTTCTTAAATTATAAACCAACGCTATACAGTGACAAACAATAACACAAGTAAAAAAACATGGGGATGGTAGACAAATTTTGGTTGTAGATGACTGTCTCCCAAGAAATTCCACAAATCACCAGAAAAACCTCTTAGAACTAATGAGACTTCTCAGGAAAGAACTATAAAATACATGAAAATTACATTATCTTTTATACAAACAACTAATTAAAAAAACAAAACAAAACAATCTCACTCAGTTCTAATTCTGTACCAAGATAGAGAGCCCCTCCAATCCCAAAAACCCTTAGCCCCTCTTAGCTCTGACCTCTAGCTACAGCTGGTCACCAGTAGGGAAGCCCAGAAGAAACAGGATTTGTACTCACCCCATGATCCCCACGGGTTGACGGCAGCCATCTTGAGGGATCAATCCACCAGAAGCTTGCCCAGGAGCAGTGGATTTGGGTGATTATTGAAAACCAACTGCAAAACCCACCTAATAACCAAAGTAGGAAAACACAAAAAATGATTTTTCTCAAAGACAGTGAGAATGAGAACACAGCCACAAAAACAATAAAAGACTTCTACAGAGCACTGACAGAAAACAATGTACAAGTCAAAAACAAATTCCTGAAGAAAAATGAAGAATGACTCGGGTTAGCTGAAAAAAGGGCATGGTCCAGGAGGACCGGGGAGAAATTTGTTAACACTTCTCAAGAGACGGGTACTGAAAACGACAAGGTAGCTTTTCTATTGATTTAACAAAAATTGTTGTAAAATCTCCCTACAACCTTCATAGGTAAGTAGTTGCCTAGAGCTGAACGGAGGGAAGAACAGGCTGGCGAGTGGCAGCTTAATGGTTGAGGGTGGGGTGTTTGTTTTTTTTTTTTGCAGGGGGGAGGGGTGATGGAAATGTTCTGGAATTATATAGTGGTGATAACTGCAAAACGCTCTGAACGCACAAGAAAACTACGGACTTGTACGCTAAAATAGATAATTTTAAGTTATGTAAATCTTATGTCGGAGAAAAATAAATCTGTCTCTTGGTGCAGGGGCCAACAGAAAACCAGATTTGAAGGCCAGACCAACCCAACCCCCTCAATTCTAGACTTTTATGCAAGTTCCGCCACCTCTCGGAGGGCACCAACGCCAACTGGCAGAGCTCTGCGAATTCCTGGGAGCGTGTATAAAGCACTGGAACGCCCAATGGGCACCGGGAGCACCGGGATCTGCGCCCAAACTCCAAGTTGGCACACTAAATATTCTGCACGCTTGTTTGCAACTTGACAAAGTCATCCGGTCACTGCACCTTTAACGGAGCCCCGGGCTGTTCCCAAGTCACTTCTGACTTCCCTCTGTGACAGATGAGAACGGGTTCTCACGAGAAACGCCCGTCGGGAAAGACAAGGTGGACTCCTGCGGACGGTCTCGGCGGTGTCCTCGCCACCTGCCTTGGGACCTCTCATCCCAGGCTTCCTCCGCACTCCCGCTGTGGGTGCGATGCTCACAGCCCGTCCCGCTAACGGCGGACCTCACCTGGATCGCAGCCGCCGGCCTCCCACCCCTGCGGACCCGTGACCCCTGCTCCCCGCGAGCAGCTAGAAAACCTCGCGCTCGCTTCGCCCAGGGAGTTCGGCTTTTGTGGCGCTCACATTCGTCCCGGCTCGGCCGTGAGCTTGGGGTTCCCGCCCGGGGGACAAAGGCCCGACGCGCGGGGCTCACCCGGGCCCTCCCAGCCGATCCAGCGCCTCCCCGAAGCCAGAGGCGGCCCAAGGGACCTGCCCTGGCGGCGAGCTGCCGCAAGTGTAGGCGCCGCCTCTCCCCGCCCGTTCTCCCTGTCCTTCGGGCCAGCGGCAGCGGCAACAGTAATAACCCCACCGCCCAGGCGACCGCTTCACCTCAGCGGCGGACAATGGCGGCCTCTCCCCCGGCGTCGACGAGGACGCGTCGCGCGGGCTACCGGGAGTGGTAGTTCCAGGGGCGCGCTTCCGGTTGGACCGGAAGCGCCTTCTTGGCAAATGCCCCAAGCGGCACCTGTCACGAGCTCCGCCTCCTAGGGACTTACTGGGACAGCCGTGTTCCCGGCCTTGCCGAGGTGGGCTTTACTGTCCTCGGCGCGGTCCGCGCCGGCTAAGGGGTGGGGAAGCTCGGTAAATCGCCGCCCAGCGAGCCTCCGTTTACTTGTCCCTAAAATGGCAGCTCACGGTAGCCGCACTTTGTAGGAACTTTGTTGAAGTCTGTTGAAGCGCTTTCCTTTTCATCACTAGTTAAAAAGAGTTGTAAGAAAAGGGCTGTTCCATACCCGTTTCGGACGAGGAACCTATTTTTCCGCTTCTGCTCACATAAGAAGCCCTACCCCTTGTTACGAATTGAATTTGAGTCTGCTGAACCGAGGCCTCCTTCCCAGGAAAGGAGTTAGGAGGCACCCTTGCCCAGAGGTGGAACTTTGTTGAAGTCTGTTGAAGCGCTTTCCTTTTCATCACTAGTTAAAAAGAGTTGTAAGGAAAGGGCTGTTCCATACCCGTTTCGGACGAGGAACCTATTTTTCCGCTTCTGCTCACATAAGAAGCCCTACCCCTTGTTACGAATTGAATTTGAGTCTGCTGAACCGAGGCCTCCTTCCCAGGAAAGGAGTTAGGAGGCACCCTTGCCCAGAGGATCCTGGCCCTCCTGGCCCCTACTCTTTACTCCTCATTCGCCTCGCCTGTTAATTTGTCCACCCACGTTTCCATTGTTTAGTTGCAACAACAGTAAGATGGTCAGAGTGAGTGCCGGGTTGGAGAGACCCTAGGAGCATCAGAATGACTCTATGTGAACCAGGGCATGGGTCTGAGGAGAGCAGCCACAGGCCCTGGCCGCGTCAAAGGATCGCTCACTCTGGCTTTTGTGAGGAGAACAGGCTGAAGAGGGTGAGAGACGGACCGTGATGACTTTTGAACCAATGCAGTAATCAAGGTGGCTGGGAATCAGAGGTCAGATTGTGGACAGGTTGTTATTTTAAGGGGAGCGCCAACAGGCAGGGGGTTCAAGTTTGTGCATCATGGGCTGCAGTGCAGACCCTAACATGGAGAACAAGGCGTGGAGAAGGCCTCTCAGTGCAGAGCTGTCTACCGAGGGTGAGTGGAGAGGGTCTTACAGGTGTGTGATGAAGCTGCTTCCCTTTTGTCCAGGCCCTCTCATATTTCAGTTACGGGAGCTTGCTGGATGGTACCCTGTTCTCTCTGAGTGATGGGGTGGCCAAGACTGGGCCAAACAGCCATTTTGGATGCCTCTGTTACAGAAGTCTGGGCTGCGTCTGAGCTGTTACTGAGGTTTGTGAATGGGAAAAGACCAGAGCTGTAGTAGAATCTATGCTCTCTGTGGACATGCTCCCTCTGAGAGATGTCCAAAATGTGATCACCCCATGGCAAGTGAAGGGCTCCAGCTGGTTCCATTTAATCATAGCCAGATGAGAATGAAAGGTGAAGGGAGGCTGAGTCAAGGACACATTATTTGGGAAAAGTAGGGCATTTTATCGGAGAAGGCAATGGCACCCCACTCCAGTCCTCTTGCCTGGAAAATCCCATGGACAAGGGGCCTGGTTGGCTGCAGTCCATGGGGTCTCGACTGAGTGACTTCACTTTCAGTTTCGCTTTCACGCATTGGAGGAGGAAATGGCAATCCACTCCAGTATTCCTGCCTGGAGAATCCCAGGGACAGGGGAGCCTGGTGGGCTACCATCTATGGAGTCGCACAGACTCGGACACAACTGAAGCAACTTAGCAGCAGCAGCAGGGCATTTTATGAGCTGGGTTGTCGGGTCCCCAACAATAAAATGACTAATACAAGTTAGCTAGACTCGAAGTTATTAGTTTGGTGCAAAAGGAACTGCAGTTTTTGCTTGTTCAAATTTGCCGTTTGATACTGTTTTTGTTGTTGTTCTTCAGTTGCTAAGTCGAGTCTGACTCTTTGCAGTCCCATGGTCTGCAGCATGCCTGGCTCCTCTGTCCTTCACTGTTTCCTGGATTTGCTCAGATATTGATACTGGAATACATTCTAAATAAATGTGGTTATGTTATATATAATTTGAATGCATATCTCTCATTTTATGTTTTTTTTTGGTAATATTATTACTTGCTATTGATTTTATATTTATTTTAGACTGAGAAAGATTGAGGGCAGGAAGAGAAGGGGGTAACAGAGGATGAGATGGTTGAATGGTATCACCAACTCAATGAATGTAAGTTTGACCAAACTCAAGGAGATAGTGAAGGACAGGGAAGACTGGCATGCTATAGTCCATGATGTCGCAAAATGTTTGACACAACTCAGCGAATGAACAACAACAGTGGAAATGATGTTAGACAAAAAGCAAATTCCAGAAATTTTCTTATTTGAGTTCAAAATCGATCATAAAGCAGCGGAGACAAGTCCTAACCTCAACAATGCTTCTGGCCCAGGAACAGCTGATGAACATACAGTGGTGGTTCAAGATGTTTTGCAAAGGAGACAGAGCCTTGAAGATGAGGAGTGTCGTGGCCGGCCATCAGGAGTTGATACCAACTGAGAGCATCATCGAAGCTGATTCTTTACAACTACATGAGAAGTTGCCAAAGAATTCAACATCAACCATTCTATGGTTGTTTGGCATTTGGAGCAAATTGGAAAGGGGAAAAACATCCATCAGTGGATGCCTCATGAGGTGACAAAAAAAAAAAGTTGTTTTGTAGTGTCCTCTATTCTGTGCAACAGTGAACCATTTCTTGATTGGATTGTGACATGCAATGAAAAGTGGATTTTATATGATAACCAACAAGGACCAGCTCAATGGTTGGACTGAAGATACCCAAAGCACTTCCCAAAGGCAAACTTGCACCAAAAAAGGGTCATGGTCACTATTTGGTGGTCTACTGGTGGCCTGATCCACTACAGCTTTCTGAATCCTGGTGAAATCATTACATTTGAGAAGTATCATCAGCAAATGTATGAAACACACCAAAAACTGCAATAGCTGTAGCTGACATTAGTCAACAGAAAAGGTTCAATTGTCCATGACAATGCCTGACCAAACATCAGATAACCAATGCTTCAAAAATTGAATGAATTGGGCTACAGAGTTTTGCCTCATCAGCCATATTCACCTGACCTCTGGCCAATCAGGTACCGCTTCTTCAAGCATCTTGAGAACTTTTTGCAGGAAAACCACTTCCACAAACAGCAGGATGCGGAAAATGCTTTCCAAGAGTTCACTGAATCCTAAAACATGGATTATTATATTATAGTGTTAGACCCGGAGAAGGCCTAATCACTGGAACCGTCTTCCCACAGATCACCAAGACTCGGAATTCGATGCAACCGCAAGAGGATTTATTGAACCGGCGCGCCGGGGTTCAGTCACCTCCGAGGAGGAACGAACCTCGAGCCCCGGTTTTGAAGAGTATTTATACAAAAATCATAAGCAAGTGAGAATAAGATGAAGATAATACGATTGGCGCACAGGTTTTTATCTTTTACAGGGATTGGCTCATTTGTTTATCATCAGGTCCAAACGGCTCGCTAGACTGCATCTTGACAATTAGTTATTACCTGGGAATTAACTTTCTGGAAAGTCTCTGAAGGAAAAGCAAACT
>SJYC01137193.1:0-47496 GCA_006408675.1 Madoqua kirkii
CAAGAGGCTTTTTAGTTCCTCTTCACTTTCTGCTATAAGGGTGGTGTCATCTGTGTATCTGAGGTGATTGATATTTCTCCCGGCAATCCTGATTCCAGCTTGTGTTTCTTCCAGTCCAGTGTTTCTCATGATGTACTCTGCATAGAAGTTAAATAAGCAGGGTGACAATATACAGCCTTGACAAACTCCTTTTCCTATTTGTAACCAGTCTGTTGTTCCATGTCCAGTTCTAACTGTTGCTTCCTGACCTGCATACAGATTTCTCAAGAGGCAGGTCAGGTGGTCTGGTATTCCCATCTCTTTCAGAATTTTCCACAGTTTATTGTGATCCACACAGTCAAAGGCTTTGGCATAGTCAATAAAGCAGAAATAGATGTTTTTTTCTGGAATTCTCTTGCTTTTTCCATGATCCAGCGGATGTTGGCAATTTGATCTCTGGTTCCTTTGCTTTTTCTAAAACCAGCTTGAACATCAAGGAGTTCACGGTTCATGTACTGCTGAAGCCTGGCTTGGAGAATTTTGAGCATTACTTTACTAGCATGTGAGATGAGTGTAATTGTGCGGTAGTTTGAGCATTCTTCGGCTTGCCTTTCTTTGGAATTGGTATGAAAACTGACCTTTTCCAGTCCCGTGGCCACTGCTGAGTTTTCCAAATTTGCTGGCATATTGAGTGCAACACTTTCACAGCATCATCTTTCAGGATTTCAAACAGCTCAACTGGAATTCCATCACCTCCACTAGCTTTGTTCATAGTGATGCTTTCTAAGGCCCACTTGACTTCACAGTCCAAGATGTCTGGCTCTAGATGAGTGATCACATCATCATGATTATCTGGGTCTTGAAGATCTTTTTTGTACAGTTCTTCTGTGTATTCTTGCCACCTCTTCTTAATATCTTCTGCTTCTGTTAGGTCCAGACCACTTCTGTCCTTTATCGAGCCCATCTTTGCATGAAATGTTCCCTTGGTATCTCTAATTTTCTTGAAGAGATCGCTAGTCTTTCCCATTCTGTTCTTTTCCTCTACTTCTTTGCACTGATCGTTAAAGAAGGCTTTCTTATCTCTTCTTGCTATTCTTTGGAACTCTGCATTCAGATGCTTATATCTTTCCTTTTCCCCTTGGCTTACACATACATATACACATAGACACTCACACACTCAGATACATATACAGAGACACAGATACATACAGACACCCACACACAAATACACAGACACAGATACACACACAGAGACACGTACAGACTCATGCACATAGATACACACAGGGACACACGCAGACTCACACATAGATACACACAGAGATACACAGATTCACACATAGATAAACACAGAGACATGTAGAGACTCATGCACATAGATACACACAGAGACACACACAGACTCACGCATATAGATGCACACAGAGGCACACAGGTGCTTTTCATCGTGTATGCAACCCAGTGGCACCAAGGCCGCACCCTGCAGTGTGCCTGCCTTGGGAACGTAGCATCACCTTTGCTCCTGAGGCTCCTCCCCCACATGCAGTCCTGGGCGAGTCAGAAGTGGGAGATGGGCGGTTGGGCTGAAACGATGGGCAGAAACCAGAGCTGGCCGTGGCTTCTCCTGTGCTCTCCCCTTGCCCAGCAGCGCTGTGGCGGGCACCATCTGCTCTGCCAGCTTCTTGCACAGCCTCCACCCTGACTTCCTCCTTTTCCCGTACCCCGACCACACCCCATCCTCCGAACCAAGGCCAAGCATGCAGCCTTGCCCTGCGTGGCGTCCCTCTCCGTATTCCTCACGTATGGTGAGCCCCGGCTTGTCTAGGAATGCGACCCGAGGCACAGAGGTCTGCATGGCACCTCCCCAGGGTAGATTGGTAGACTAGGGAGCTGGGCCGGTCATCGGGGTCTTCCAAGGGGTCAGACATATGGGGCTGTAGTTAGTAGCTCGGGCTTCCTTGAAGCTTTCAGAGCTGTGGCCCAGATCGGGGGATCTGGGAGTGAGGGGTCTTGGCGAGGCTGTCTGCTCGGTGCTGCCACCACAGAGACATCCTGCCGCATAGTGGCTGCTACGGGGCTGGGATTCAGAAGCAGAGTCTGGGGCCTGAGGAAGAGGCCCGTGTACCCACATAGAACAAGTATTTATTCATCTACACACTTCAACTTCCCTTTAACAAAATTCAGTGTGGCAGACATGGTTCTAGGCTGGTATTTCACTGCTTAGTATGCACAAGTATCACTAGGAGAACTGATTAAAATGTACATGTTCCTGGGGGCTGCACTCAGTGTCGAGAGTTCGGGGGAGGGCCCCCGGCAGCAGGCTTAGTAGCAAGTTTCCTGGGTGACCTGGTGATACAATGCATGGTCTGCAGGCCCCTGGGCACTTGACTGAACTCTGATCAATTTCCATTTTTACTAAAGGACCAGCGTAGGCTTCGTCTTCTCTGCCTTCCTCTCTCCAAGTGTTATGTAATTAAAGCTGAACCTGTGGGTGAGCAATTCAATAGGGGCTAGGGGACCAAGGTTGCAATTAGATTTTTCTGCAGCAGCGTTGACAACAGATTATTTCAGCTTGCCGAGAGGCAGGTGGGGACCACTCTAACAATGAGCTGAATAGTCTATGAGTCATCTCCCATCTTACTGAATGTTTGCCCACACAGAAGCTTCGCTCCATCACTCGGTGTGAAATTGGGCTTCCTACTTGCAGCTGCCTGGTGAGTAATGTATAGGATGGAGAGGATGGGGAGAGGAATGAGGTTTTGGCTTTTGCCCTTCCTGGGTGACTCAAAGGCTGTGTCCTCCCTGGATTCTGAGAAGCCTACTGCTGTGTCACTCACATTCACCTGTAGAGGCCAGAGGGCGTTCACGGTCTCTCTGCACACCAGTTTATTTCAGAGCTGCTTTTCTCTCTGCACCTTGCATGATTAAAAATAGAAACTATGAGCCCCAGAGGGACTTGGAAGTAAGTCCTCTGGGTGCTGAATAGCTTAGGAGGTTTAGGGGAAAAAAGTTCCTTCTTTATATTTGGTAGAGGAGATAGAATTTCCAACAGGTGGAACTGGGGGGAGAGCTGTGGTGATTATGTTTCTGTCTTTTTTAAAACAGAACTGAATCTTTCCTCCTCTATTTTGCTGCGCTGGGTCTGTGTTGTTTCACTGCTTTTCTCTAAGTGCAGCAGGCGGAGGTCGATCTCCAGTCGCATGTGTTGGCTGCTCATTGCAGGGGTCTCTGCCATTGTGGAGCATGGGCGTCAGTAGTTGAGGCACGAGGGCTCTAGAGCTGCGACCCCCAGGTTCGTGAGCACAGGCTCAGTAGTTATGGAGCAGAGGCTTAGTTGCTCTCTGGGGTGTGGGATCTTCCCAGGTCAGGGCTCAAACCCCTTTCCCCTGCACTGGCAGGTGGATTCTTTACCACTGAGCCATGAGGGCAGCCCTGATTACATTTCCTGGTGGTACCAATGACTCCTAGGTCACTCTCAGAACGGATATGAGTTGAATGCCACGCCTGCCTGCAAAGAGGACTCTCTCCAGGAGATGCTAATGTGATTTGTGCTGTGCTTTTCAAGCAAGGATAGTTTGTAGATGGCCTCTCACCTGTCTTTCTTTCCCTTGTGGATAAAAATCCTCTTGTTGTCTGCAGTCTGGAGAAGAGAACGGAGCAGACCAGGCTGCTGGGGGATTGAAATCATGCATTTAGCTTCATGAACATTGTGTCTAAGTGGCCTTATCCATTCAGCATGTGTTTGTAAGATACTGCTCTCTGCATCAGTGGACAAGATGCTCCAAATTTCTGCACTCAGCCAGCGTCCATTGTGATGAGGTTAACAATGTGGATCTCGGCATGACTTTGGACAAGCTGATCAGACTCTCTGAATGTGAATTTCCTCCTCTGTCAAATGAGTTCACCGTGTTCCCAGTTTTCCCAGTCAAATAAGTATCACCAGGAACGTCGGACAACTGTAAGCCTCGCCCATGGGGACTCTGATTCTGTATGCCTGGACCAGCCTGTCCAGCAGCATGTAGTGTGGGCTGGTCATGTCGTGGCAAATGTTCTAGCAGCCACATCTTTTTTTAAAAAAGCGTAAAGACATAAGTGAAGTTAATGCTAATCTTTTCTTTGATGCCGTATATTGAAAATGCTATCATCTCTTATGCAGGATGTAGTCAACAGAAAATTGTGGTGAGATGTTTTCAATTCTTTCTTTGAATGAAGACTGTAAAACTTAGGGTGTATTGTATACATACAGTATAACTCAGCTTGAAGTGGCCACCTTTCAAGGGCCCAGTCGCACCCTGTGGCCTCTGGCCATCATCTTGGACAGCACAGGTCTGTACAGAGCCTTGGGGTCTGAACATTTAACCAGTGGTTTGGAAGATTCTTACGACTGAGCAAGTGTGGAAGAGACTAGACTAGACGCGCCCCAGAAGGGCTCCCAGTGTGACCGAGCGGGACCCTGTGGGGTCCTCCTGGGACAGCCGCCCCATCCCTTCTGCTGCACCTTCTCTCTGAAGGACCTTCATAGTCCGATCTGATGCATGTCTTCGGAGCTGTCCCACGGATGCGAAAACCCCACCAAACAAAGATGGTAACTACTTGGTCAGGAGCATATAAGCCCCAGGTCTCTGGAGCCTAAGGACCGATCCTGTTAGCACCCGTGACACCACCCTGTGACCTCACCATCAGCCAATCAGAGAACAGTGCGTGAGCTCCTCCCATCCCCTGAGACCCTCCTCCCTCATCTGGCTTTTAAAAGTGCTTTGCTGAAACCCTTCTGGGGTCTCGGGGTATTCTGAGGGAGAGTGTGAGCCACATGTCTCCTTGCATGGCCCTGCAACGAATCTTTCTTTGCTCCAAACGCTAAGCTTTCCGTTTGTTTGGACTCCCTGCGCCTTGGGCACACAGACTTGTGCTAACATCAGTTCTCATTTTCTTTTAGCATTTCAAGGAGCTTCGCTAATAGCTCAATCAGTAAAGAATCTGCCAGCAATGCAGGAGACCCCGGTTCGATTACTGGGTTGGTAAGATCCCTTGGAGAAGGAAATGCAACCCACTCCAGTATTCTTGCCTGGAGAATCCCCTGGGCAGAGGAGCCTGGCAGGCTGCAGTCCACGGTGTGGAAAGAGTTGAATAGCACATCAGGGTGGGGGACATCAAAGCCCCTGTCACTCAGGCGGGAGGACCGCATCTTTCTATTTTCAGAGCACTGATTTCATAACCGATTTGATCTCGATTCTCTCCCCCTCCCATCCCACATGTTGTCAAACTGAAACTCAGAGCTTCTTAAGAATAATGGCATAATGGTGCTGGAGATGCCTTAAAAGAAGAAAACTTCATAAGATCAAGGGGACACGGAGGCTGTCTCAGGAGGATAACCTAAAAAGAACAAAACTCTTCAAGCTAGAAAAAGAAGGCGGAAAAGTCAGGTTGATCAAAGTTTGTAAAGTCATGAAGGAAACGGAAAGTTGAACAGGATGTTTTGAAATCCAAAAGCAGCAGATCAACAGGGCCTACTGACTAGCTTGAAGTCATTAGCCTGAAGACAAATAGTGAGAAAAAGATACTCCTTGGGACTTTCCTAGTGGACCAGTGGTTAAGACTCTGCACTTCCAGTGCAGGGGGCGGGGTGTGGGTTCTATCTCTGGCTTAGGAGTTAGGATCCCATATGTCATGGGACACAGCCAAAAAAAAAAAAAAAAAAAATATGGAAGTGAATCCAGAGGTTAGTTAATGAAAAATAATGTTATAAAAAATATTTCTTTAGGCAGCAGATACAGAATTTAGAGAATGCATTTCATAGAAGATAGCAAAAGTATAATGCAAAGAGATTCAAGCAATGTTTTGGTTCAAGCCACAAACCTCTTACAATATCCCAAGACAGTCTCTGTCTCCCCAGTAAGTAGCTGATTTTACTTGTTGGAGGAGGTGAGCTCATGTCATACTGATTGTTTCCCCCCAGTAGTTGGTTTAATTAAAAAAAATATATTTAACTATGCTGGGTCTTTGTTGTGGCACTTGGCCTTAGTGTCCCCTAGGCGTCTGGGATCTCAGTTCCCTGACCAGAGATTGAACTCACGTCTTCGGCATTGGAAGGTGGGTTATTAACCACTGGACCACTAGGGCAGTCCCCCACCCCCAGGAGTTGGTTCTGGATAGAGTATTTGCCATCTGTCCGTCTATCTGCCCCCCTGTACTTCTGTTCATTAAGTTTTGTAAGTCAAACAGATTTTGTTATAGGCTTTCCTATATAGAACTTTACTGAACACAGGTAACAATCCTGTAAAGTAGATACAATTATATCTATTGTACAAATGGAGTTATAGGCTCAGCAAGGTTAAGTGACTTGTCCAAATTCATCTGGCTGACAAGTCACGTTAATGCTTAGTTTGAAAACTCCCAGCATTTAAACAAAGCCCAGGGGTCTTTGGCTTCCCTGGTAACTCAGATGGTAAAGAATCTGTGCAATGTAGGAGAGGCAGGTTCAATCCCTGGGTCAAGAAGATGCCCTAGAGAAGGGCATGGCAACCCACTCCAGTATTCTTGCCTGGAGAATTCCATGGACTGATGAGCCTGGAGGGCTACAGTCCACGGGTTCACAAAGAGTCAGGTGAAACTGAGAGACTTTCACTTTCAGTGGTCTTTCCAAAGGACAGGTTCTGGGGCCAGATATCTATGAGGCTGGCCCTGAGCACTCTCATGAACAAACAGGAAGATTCTCCTCTCTCACCAAGACTGAGTTCCACCTACCAGGATGTCACAGGACCGAAGCCAGCCTCCCCTGCTACCCATCGGAGTCATGGATGTCCCCTTCTGAGTTGCATTCAAATGGCTGCAGATGTGTTCAAACTGTTTGCTTTGCTGAGCTTTCTTGGAATAACAAAGAGTGACAAACTTCAGGAAATATAAGCCTTGTTAGCATCACAATAGTACACAATTACCAAAACTAGCGGAAACCATGGAAGTGGAAGTCGCTCAGTCCTGTCCAACTCTTTGTGACCCCATGGACTATACAGGCCATGGAATTCTCTAGGCCAGAATACTGGAGTGGGTAGCCTTTGCCTTCCCCAGGGGGTCTATCCCGACCCACGGATTGAACCCAGGTCTCCCTCATTGCAGGCAGACTCTTAACCAGCTGAGCCATAAGGGAAGCCCAAGAATACTGGAGTGGGTAGCCTTTGCCTTCTCCAGGGGGTCTATCCCGACCCACAGATTGAACCCAGGTCTCCCTCATTGCAGGCAGACTCTTAACCAGCTGAGCTATAATGGAAGCCCAAGAATACTGGAGTGGGTAGCCTGTCCCTTCCCCAGCAGATCCTCCAGACCCAGGAATCGAACTGAGGTCTCCCGCATTGCAGGTGGATTCTTTACCAACTGAGCTATTAGGGAAACCATGAAGATCATCACTTCCAGCCTTCTCATTCACAGTAATAGCTCAGCTGATATGTATCCATGGCCTTGGCTGGAGCTGAGAGGGGCTGGGCTTAGAATCGCCAGCCTGACTCTCAGGCCGGGGCTCCTTCCAGGCCGGTAAGCTTTACAAATAATGCTCTTTCATTGCTCTCCAGCAGGCCAGGCAACTCAGAATCTGACATTTCATTTCTTGACAGTTGATGGAGGGGCTGAAATATGTCACATCACACTGAAAAATCGTCAGGACTAATCATATGCAAAATGATTTACAGCTTGTAATTGGAGATTTGGTGTCAGCAAAAGTTATTCTGGGTGACTTCAGAGGAGAAGCTTAAATTTCCCACATTTGTTTTTGTTGCACCGACTTTAGAATTTTCTCTCTCTCTCTCTCTTTTTTTTTTTCGGCCGTGTGTCTTGCACGATCTTAATTTCCTGACCAAGGACCAAACATGTACCTCCTGTGGTGAAATTGTAGAATCTTAAACACTGGATCACCAGAGAAGTTTCCAGAGAGTTCCTGAAAGTGAAAGTGTGGCTTCCCTGGTGGCTCAGATGGTAAAGAACCTGCTTCCAATGCAGGAGACCTGGGTTTGATCCCTGGGTCGGGAAGATCTCCTAGAGAAAGTAATAACTTCCCACTCTAGTATTCTTGCCTGGAGAATTCCATAGACAGAAGAGACTGCTGGGCTATAGTCCCGGGAGTCTTAACCACTGGACCAGCAGGGAAGCGCCCCCAGAGTTCTTGGTACATGCTATTTCTCCACCTGAAACGCCCAGCTCACTAGTTTCTATTTGGGCCACCTTCCAGAATACCTGTTTGTTGCAGAGCCTGGCAGGAGGGACAGGTAAGAATCACAGGATTGGAGATACGTGACCAGTAGCCAACATTCAATTCATGAATCGCAGATTGCTCACATTCAGAATACAGCACAGGCCAGCCAAGGAGGGAAAAGGGGGTAACCGACCGCTCCAAGGGGGCTCTGAGACAGAGGTGTCTTGGCACGGGCAGCATCTCAGGTTCGGCAAGAGGTCTTAAGATAAGCGTGGGTGGGGTATTGCCTCCTGGCCTGTCCCGACAGAGCCTCCGTCTGGACCTGCTCTCAGCCGTGTGGAGTCGGGTCCTCCAGCAAAGGGCCTTCAAGCCTCTCTGCTCAGCGTCTGTTTTCAAGGAGTAACAGTCTCCCGAGGGGAAAGGGATCTTGGCTCTATCTGCTGTTCCTTCTGCTCCAGAGTACACACAACCCCCGGAACCTCATATCTAAAGCAGTATTCTTAGTTTACCACTTTGAGACCCTCCAGTCCTACAGCTTCCCTGGTGGCTCAGACGGTAAAGTGTCTGCCTGTGATGCAGGAGACCCGGGTTCGATCCCCGGGCTGGGAAGATCCCCTGGAGAAGGAAAGGGTAATCCACTCCAGTACTCTCGCCTGGAAAATCCCACGGACAGAGGAGCCTGGTGCCATGGGATTGCAGAGAGTTGCACAGGACTGAGCGACTTCACTTTCACCTTCAGTCCCGCAGCGGACGTTTCAAGACTACTAGTAGGTAAGTTCCCACTGGTCACCATGATTCCATGTTGAACTGCTTAACGTGTCTCAGCAGAACTTCAGCCCTGCAAGTCTCACGAAAGATGAGTAGAAAACCAAAGATGAAGAAATCCTAACAATACCCAGTGTCTATTAGGTGGACTAACAAGCTAAGCTGCTGTAGCAAATGAACCCTAGCCTCCCGACCCTGGCATGTGTGAGACCCTGGCTCTCACGTCCGCGGCTGCGTGGGCCTCCTGCGTGGGCACCCCACGTGACCTCCCCTCCCTCTCTCCGCTGTGTGCCTCTCAGGGGCCTGGCTGATCTTGGTAGCCACTCTGGGGTCTAAACTGTTTTCATAAAGCAGCTACAGTATCTTAGCAGCCCTTCCTTCTGGGTTTGTGGAGAGAGAGATGAAGGGAGAGAGAAAGGGGTGAGGAGGGAGAGAGAAGAACAAAGAGGGAGAAAGAGAGAGACGGAGAGAGCGCCAGCCTACAGAAGACTCGTGTGTCTGCATTAGCCTCAGACAAGGCGGGGTCTGAGGATGGAGAGCCCCGTGTGGATCCTCTGGGAGGATCCCATCGCTGCCACGGTGGGTCTGGATTTTGTCCCCCTGCCCCCGTCACATGTCAGGAAGTCTTTCTTCCCTGAGAATTTGCCCCACAAGATGGGTGCTGTCTACTGACAGGTTCCTGGCTCGTCAACAGGACTGGTAGCCCTTTCAGGGACATGGCTCCTAATGACGTTGCTTGGGCCTCTCTGGTAGTGCTAGCGGCACCGGACCTTTCTGACAACGTATATGAGATCCAAGAGACACAGTTTCGATCCCTGGGTCGGGAAGATTCCCGGGAGGAGGAAATGGTGACCCACTCCAATATTCTTGGACATGGAATCCCAGGGACAGAGGAGCCTGGAGGCTACAGTCCATGGGGTCGCAAAGAGCTGGACATGACTGAGCACACACGGGCACCATGGCCTTCATCCAGCATCCTCAGGAGATACTCCCAGTCGCTCCGGCAGGCAGCTGAGCTGGGGGAGTGACTCCATGGCAGGCACCCTGGGGCTCACTCCAACGCCAGGTGGAGGCGGTGACAAGGTGATGCTGACTGTCCCCCGGGGCCCAGGGAGAGGAGGGATTTCTCTGAGTGGAGCAGTCACGACTTGCTTTCCTCATTCAGGAAAAGTCTTCCCTCTGTCTTGTAACTTGCGACATTCCCAGAATGGTCCCTACAAGCCAGCCTCTCATTGCATCATAAAGATGTAGGATGATGTAGCCAGTGGTGTGAGATCTGATGAGTGGACTTTACAATGTGGATCCCAGCAAAGCACGGGGACAGAGGAGACAGGAGGGCAAGCATCTCCTCAGTGGTGGGGGAAAATTCCGTGAAGGTCGTCACTATCATCTGGGAAATGCTATGGAACAACTCACAGAGAATGAAGTTCACACCCAGCAGTCCAGCTGTGAAAAATATGCTGGGGAAAGGACGGCCCTGCCCCTCGGGCCTCAAGGGATAAAGGAAAGTCTCAGTTCCCAGAGGGCAAGCCAGCCGACGGATCTGGCGCAGTGCGGAGCCAGCTCTCCAGGGACCTGGCAGGAAAGCAGTGATCAGGATGGAGAAAGCGGCCCAGCGGCCTGAAGTCCTCCGCTCTGGTCCCGGAGCCCTTGTGATCCCCTCACCAAGGACAGGAGTAGACAGAGTCTGGGGCTGGCGGTTAAATGCCTCCAGCTGCGACAGTTAATCAGCTGGTGGGGCAGGGAGCCGAGAGCAGCCTGAGAGGAAGTTCACAGGCCTTAAGTGACACCACCAGGAGTTAGCGGGACTGTGGCACCCCAGTCAGGAACGCCAGTCATGCAGGCAGAGCTTCCTCCTTGCTTCCGAGTCAAGCCCCGAGACAGCCACTTAGACTCAGGGTTGCCTTTGCACTGGTCAGTGAGTGGTGCCGGCTGAAAGGCACACAGACCAAGGTCATGGTGAAGGTCGCACAGGGCTGAGCGCTGCGGCAGATGGTCTGGGGCCATGTAGGAAACGGCGACAGGAGAAAGGACCAGGGGGGAACAGCGCCTTAGGTGCTACAAGAGTCGAGACAGGAGACGTGTCTGGAGTCTCCCGGATGCTACGGTTAGAGGAGCAACCCGACAGCTCCTAGTAATAGCAGTTGGTCAGAAACACCTGAAGCTACTCCCTGTGGGAGTCTGTCAGCCTGGATGTGGAGGGCAAGCATCTCAAGCTGAGACAGAGGCTGTATCTCTTTTAAGACGCAGCCCTGAGTTTCTTCTGCCACGCCTTACTCATCAGAAGTGAGCCATTAAGACAGCTTGTCTCCAAAGAGAGGTGAATTAGAGTCACTCCTTTTGTGGAGGGTCAAAACACGTGCCGACATATATTTTTTTAATATGTTTATTTCCAAATTTATTTTTATCACTAATAAGAGTTCAACACTTTTTACATGTGTTTCTTTTGAAGTAACTCTTACACACAATAAATGCACAAGTCTTTTGTGTACGTTGAGTTTGACAAATGAATATGCCTGTATAATCTAAACCCTATCATGGTATGAAACCATCAGCCTTGTAAGTCCTTTCACACCCTTTCCCAGTCAGTTCCTGCCCCAACTCTTAGAGACCAGGGATATTCTCTCTCTCTCTTTTTTCCTATCATAGTTTCAAGACATTGATTTATACTGTGCTTAGTCGCTCGGTCATGTCTGACTCTTTGTGACCCCGTGGACTGTGGCCCGCCAGCTTCACTGGCTATGGAGACTCTCCAGGCAAAGAAAACTGGAACTTCCCAACCCACGGATCAAACCCAGGTCTTCTGCTTTATGCAGGTGACTCTGCTGTCTGAGCCACCAGGGAAGCCCTCATTAATGAGTCCTCAAATAATTTCTCTTTGGTTGATACTTGTTCTTCTTAAAAGCACACTGATAGCAGAGAGGCTTGGGGGAAGGAATATATGTATATACACAGAATGATTCACATTGTTTGTTTATAGCAGAAACTAACATAACATCGTAAAGCAGTTATACAGCAATTAAAAAGGAAGCACATTGTTCACATTCTAGCCGCAAGTTAATTGTATTCATCTCACATGCCTGCCTCCTCCAAGACCCCCCAAAGTTTCCTCTGTCCTGGGACTGGACTCACAGTCTCACCATCTGACACATTCACATGCAGATAGGACCCTGAGTTTGGCTTGCCCAGCACAGTGCCCTCAGCTGCCACCCTCTGAAGACTGTGAAAGAAGGAGGCCTCCATACAGAGTGTAAGTGCCTGAGGGCAGAAACTCTCCTCCTTTTACCCCGAACTGTGCTTATCACTAAATATTAAATGCTCTGGAGACATCATCCTGCAGGTTATCTAATACTTCAGAGGAGAAGCAGGTGACAGAGCATGAGAAGGTTGGATGGCATCATAAACTCAATGGACACGGGCTTGAGCAAACTCCGGCAGACAGTGAAGAACAGGGAAGCCTAGTGTGCTGCAGTCCACGGGGTTGCAGAGTCAGACACGACTGAGCGACTGGACGCCAGCAGGGCAATCACGCCTCGACATCCCTCCCTTCTGCTCCCAAGTAGCAGAACTCCTCTCTGCAGTTGGCGTTCTGCCCTTGGAGCTCAGAAACTGCTGCAAGAGCGGCTAAGCAAGCCCCTGTGTTCGTGCGGGAGCAGCAGCCATCAGCAACAGTGGGGAGGGGCTTTGCGGGTAATGAGGCAGCCAGTACCGCTTCACTCCCCATGCTGCTCCTGGGATCCTCTTGGCAAGGCCTCCCCGCCTTTGGGATTTCCAGCCAACTGCAAAATCAAAGAGGCAGCCTTGAATTGAAGGCCCCCTGCTACCTGGCTTATAGCCAAATCAATCTGCTCATGGTCATAACTGAGATATAGAGGGGCCCAGGGGCAGCCTTCAGCCGGACTGCGACCTGCCTCAAGACAGAGCCAGGGACACTCGGGAATAAAAAGAAACCTTCTCTTCCCCTCTTGTCTTCTGCCCCCTGTCCCCTTGCCCATCCTGTGTCCACACTCTCACAAGAAAGAATTTTCAGGAACAAAGGGTGAACAGAAGTAGCTCATTGAATCTTTAGGGCTTCCTGGGTAGCTCAGCTGGAATCCACCTGCAGTGCAGGAGACCTTGGGTCAATTCCTGGGTCAGAAAGATTCCCTAGAGAAGGGATAGGCTTACCCACTCTAGGATTCTTGGGCTTCCGTGGTGGCTCAGGTGGTAAAGAACCCACCCGTAATGCAGGTTCGATCCTTGGGTTGGGACAATCCCCTGGAGGAGGGCATGGCAACCCACTCCAATATTCCTGCCCAGAGAATCCCCATGGACAGAGGAGGAGCCTGGCGGGAGACGTTTCAGGAACAAAGGGTGATGCATAACAGTAGTAGCTCGTTTAGTCTTTACAGCAACCCTGTATGTTTCTATTCCTCAGACAAAACACACAACAAAGAGGGATTTGTGAGTGGCTGGGAGTCCAGAGTCCATGAAGGGCAGAACCAGGATTCAAACCCCAGCAGATTCCGGAATGTGTGCTGTTCGCCACGGCTTTGCTGTTGGTGTGTTTTGGGTAACATGACATAAACAGATTTCTAACATAGGAAATGACGGAACATATCCTGCTCGTAGGTCAGGGACGTCGTGGAGACTAATAGGAAAGCACGGACTCAGTTTCTAATGATCAGCTGCCCTGCGCTAGGCAGGCTCTGCCGAAGCCTTTCGCGTATTGTGTCACCGTCCTTCGCACCTGTACAATGCAGTTACCGTGAAGACAGGCACTGACGCCCTGAGGAGTCGAGTGCCTTGCCTACATTTGCACAGCTGGGCTGTGACAGGGAGGGGCACACATGCTCCCCACCTTTCCAGCTCCAGCTCCTGACATCATTCGACCTGGCTGTCCCTGTCACCGCTCCAGTCCTCTGTGTAGCATGCCCAGCCCTCCACGAAGTCATCAATTTACTAAAAATAATTTCTGTAGCTGATGGGTTTTTAATGGAGCATGCTGCCCCTGGCCCCTCCTTAGAAGTCTAGGTCCAAGGTGCGGGGGAGGGCATTCAGAGCTCCCACTAATCTTAGCAGGCTCCAGGGCTGAGGCTGGGTCCTCTCTGATTTCTGCCGCATCTTATTTTTAATGAGGTCAAGGGCATCCACTGGGGAAAGAGGGTGGGGGCCGTGTCTCCCGGTGGCGCCTGGAGCTCTCAGCTAATCACCCTGCTTCTCTGGCATCTCAGACACAGCCGGTGTCAGAGGCAGAGACATCACTCACCCGGCTAGTCCTTGTAGGTGCTCTTATTCGATCCGGCCACCCCAGGTGGGTGATGGAGAGATGAGCCTCTGTATCTCCAGGATGTCACCTGCCTTTCAAAGCCCTCTTTTCACATCCTCACAGGCAGAACCAGCAAACTCAATCCTGGGAAAATACATGCCAGTGGCAAGAGGCCTTTCCTGCGTCTCAGACTGTATGAGAAGTTGGTCCCAGGGACCATGTGAGCTTGGAGTCACCCTGAGAGACGGGAGGAAGGGCTGCCCACATGGAGCCTGGTGTGCCAGTGGACTAGACACTTAGGAGTCTGGCTCAGTCATAAACCTGCTCCTGGGAGATGTGCTTCTCCCTCCAGGAACTCAGTCTTCTACCTACGGTGTGGGGATGACCCCCATTTCATCTCCTGCGTGAGCAGAAAGTCGATGTGTGGAACTTGGCTCGTGAAGCTGCAGGTCGGAGTCCTTTCCTCTCTCCTTCTCTCGTCTGTTTTCTCAGACCATTCCCGGTCCCACCTCCAGCCCCATCTGCTTCCCTCTTTACAGTCACACCTGTCTACACCCACTGTGCCCTGGCTCACACTCACCGGTCTTCCTGTCTACACTACAGGTGGGCCTGATGCCTCAGCCGTAATCTCTGCAAACTCACACAGGGCGCCTAACTTCTGCTCACCTCTACGGGCAGAGAGAAGTAGGGGGAGAGGCTATGCACGCTTTTCCTCTGTTATCCTGTGATGAGCATTAGAGGCAGAACTTTGCCGTTCGTTGTCTACTGTTCAGTCACTGAGTCATGTCCAAATCTTTGCAACCCCTGGACTGCAGTACACAAGGCCTCCCTGTCCATCACTGACTCCTGGAGCTCACTCAGACTCATGTTCACTGAGTCAGTGATGCCATCCAACCATCTCATCCTCTGTCCTCCCCTTCTCCTCCCACCTTCAATCATTCCCAGCATCAGGGTCTTTTCCAAGGAGTCAGCTCTTTGCACGAGGTGGCCAAAGTATTGGAGCTTCAACTTCGGCATCATCTATACATTAAGATTTTTTATGCTTTCCTGCGGATCAGTCCTGAATGTTCATTGGGAAGACTGATGTTGAAGGTGAAACTCCAACACTTGGGCCCCCTGACTCATTTGAAGAGCTGACTCACTGGAAAAGACCCTGATGCTGGGAAAGACTGAAGGCAGGAGGAGAAGGGGATGACAGAGGATGAGATGGCTGGATGGCATCACTGACTCGATGGACATGGGTTTGGGTGGACTCCGGGAGTTGGTGATGGACAGGGAGGCCTGGCGTGCTGCAGTCCACGGGGTCACGAAGAGTTGGTCATGACTGAGCGACTGAGCTGAGCTGTGACTTGACCCTTTTTTGTCCTGAAATGTCCCTCCTTGACTCAGCAGTGTTTCTGGCCTCTGAGTCTACTTTCCATGGCATTAATATTGCTCTCGGTCTTTCACAGCCAGTGTTTGCACAGAGCATCTTTTTCATCCTTTCATGATGAAGCTATTTGTGTCCTTGAATCTAAAGTGTTTTCCTATTGACAACTTGTAGTGGGATTTGCTTTTTTAAATCAAGTTTGAAGATCTGTGTCTTAGAATTAGACTGTATAGAACATACACATCTAATGTGATCATTGACGTGCTCGGGTTTCTATCTCATTTGTTTTCTCCAGGCTTCATATATTTCTGTTCTTCTGTGTTCTATACTGCCTTTTTCATAGTCCATTTTTTAGTGTGTCGTTTTTCTTGCTCTGCTTACTTTCATGTATATTTTAAAGTTTTATTGCAGTAAAACTGGCATATAATGAACTGTGAGTGTTAAGGCTATAACTTGACGAGTGTTGACACGTGCTCACCCATGAGAGCCCCAGTGCACCCCTCGGGCTCCCCGCCCATCCCTGGCCTTCAGCATGAAGTCCCTGGCCTTATTTCTGTCAACAGGCATTGGTTTGTGTCATCTAGAATTTTATATAAATGGCAGCCTACAGTGTATTTGGTTTATCTAAATTCAATCGCCATGATTATTTTTCAAAAAATAACACATAAATAAAAACAAAAATAAATAAGCATGGTTGTTTGATGAGTCATCCAGGTTGCAGGGTATGAAAGGTTTATTATTTTAATGGCTGAGTACCATCGTCTGAGAGAGACATTACTACAGACATGGATGGTGCAGTTTGCTTATCTCTTCACCTGTCGATGGCATCTGGGCTGTTCCCAGGTGCAGGCTGTTGTACATAAAGCTGCTATAAACATTCATGACCAAGGTTTTGTGTGGATATGTTTTTATTTCTCTAAGAGATACAGCGGGTAGTGAAATTGCTGGGTTGTATGGTATACGTTTATAAGACACAGGATTTAAAACTATTTTGTCCTCACCCAAGGCTGACTTTTTGGTTTCTTAATAGCACCTTGTAAAGAGCAGCAGTTTTGTGGGGAGAGATGGGGATTGGGAGCTTGAGAGTAGCGGGTGCAAGCTATTATACCTAGGATGGGTAAACAACAAGGTCCTACAATACAGCACAGGGAACTAGGCTCAAGGATGTGCATATAGGGCCACCGAATCCCTTTACTGCACAGCAGGAAGGAACCTAACATTGTGAGTTAACTGTACTTCAATAAAACACATTTTCAAAAAATGATAAAAAATCAGAGCTTTTCATTTTGATGGAGTCCAGTTAAGCAAATCTCTCTTTTATTTATTCCCTCATGTTTTAGTCATTGAGTGCTGTCTTTTTGCATTCCTTTATTCTGAGTTATTTGATTGTCTTAGTTTTAATGCTCTGTGTTTTCAGAGCCCTTTAATCAACACATGCCTGTGCATTCTGCTTTCACTCACCGTGATTGCTTGCTCTCCTCTGCTGTCTCACCCGGCAGTGGTCTCAACCTCCGCGCCTTAGACTCCAGGTCCTCATGGCACCTAAGCGACACCCAGCAGGCAGAAAGCCCTCAGGGAACGCAGTTTGAGTTATTTGGTGCTTTGCTCATATGTGCTGTTTGTCACCAGATGAAGCTGTGGGATCACATTCTTCCTCCAGAAAGACAAACAGTGACACCAGAAATACAGGCCCTCTCTGGGCAGCTCAATGCCTTTAAGGAACTGGAATTGATGTTTGGTATCTATCCATCCCTCCAAATCCAAAAGAACCTGCAGACGTGTGCTTATCGAGAATACGACACACACTTTCGCTCTGATCCTCTGACTGATAGATGTGGCCTCAATCGAATGCCTCCTCTCTCTGCCGGAAGAGACTGTCTCTGCTTAACAGATGTTTGCTCTGCATCCTGTCCATGGAAAAAGCCTTTGCATCACAGGGAGATTTTGTGTTTTTACTGAAGTCAGGAGCGTGTGCGGGTCCGCCTGTACCATCCAGGTTACAGAGCAGTGGGGTGAACAGCAATGATCTCCAGATAAGCTTTGCCCCTGGGCTGGCACCCATGCCCGCCCACACCTGTGCTGACAGGGGCCACGTGCCCCAGGTCTTGTATTTCCTCTTCTCAGCATCCCTGTGAGAGCTGCAAGAGCAAAGGGCTAAGGTCTGTGGAAATGCCCACTACAGGGCAGATGCGAGGTGGGGGCTTGTTCCATCATTCTTGCTGTGCTTGAAGTGATCCATACTTTCAGTTCAGCTCAGTTGCTCAGTTTTGTCCGACTCTTTGTGACCCCATGGACCACAGCACGCCAGGCCTTCCTGTCAATCACCAACTCCTGGTGTTTGCTCAGGCTCACGCCCATTGAGTCAGTGATGCCATCCAACCATGTCATCTTCTGTCGTCCCCAAAAGTGTGTCCAGTTAATCAGATGTTAACGGTGTTAAAAAATGTTAATGGTGTACTTCCAGGCACTGTGAGGGCCCAGAGAGAGGACACTTCCTGTGAGGTTTCTGTCCCGCAACTGTGAATGTCCTGTTTCCAAGCATCCTGCATCCGGCGCATCTCCTCTGCCTCATCCCTGCATCTACACAGCTGATCTAAACACGGGCCAGTGGGAAGCGGCCTCCGCAGCTCCAGGAACAGCCATGGGAGGACATAGAGAGCTGCGGTCCAGCTCCTGTAATATCTTCTGGCGTCCACTGTTTCCTGCTCCCTGGCAGTGGTGCTGAAGGGCATGCTGGAAAAGCAGAGGAAGGGAGAGATCTCAGGCAGAGGCCGCCACGGTAGAACCACTGTGTTTTGTCCCTCGGCCATCCCTACTCCTGTCCTTGGAAAATCATGGCCATGGGCTTTCTGGTGATGTTAGCCGACGCTTGACCAATGAACACCAAAGGACGCTAAAGCTACTCATTCCGCGCCCCGGCTTCCCCGCCAATCAGAGCGGCAGTTAACTTTTCTGGGCGCATGGATCGATTTCAGCGGTGAGTGACGGGCTGCTGACCTCAGGGGGCAGAGGGGCCTCTGAAAGCCACCAGTGGGCACCCCCCCAGGCCTCCAGGAACCCTTCCTCAGGGACGTGAGGTCCTCATTGACATGACAGAGTCCCAAGTCCAGCCACGTGGTATTTTCTCGGCCCACGTATTGGGCCCACTGGTATTTTTTGGAGTCAGAATGTGCTTGCTGTGCCATCAGCATCAGATGCCAAGAAAGGTAGCCGTCAGCTGGGGGTGGGTGGGTGCGCTTAGGTTGACACGTGTGACCGTGGGTGGGGCCAGCTGCGTCCTTTCTCCTGAGGGCAAGCTAGTGGCCCTGGAGAGGGCTGAGTCTCAGGCCAAGAGTGGTGGCTCTCTACAGAGGCCAGAAGGAGGAGTAATGTGGATATGTTCTAACTTCACGGATTGTTTTTTTTTTTTAATTATTTTTCCTGGAGTGTAGTTGATACTGGAGGCTCAGATGGTAAAGAATCTGCCTGTACTGCAGGAGACCGGCGTTTGGTCCCTGAGTTGGAAAGATCCTCTGGAGAAGGTAAGGGCAACCCATTCCAGTATTTTTGCCTGGAGCATTCTATGGACAGAGGAGGGCTACAGTCCATGGGGTCACAAAGAGTCAGACACAACTGAATGCCTCACAGGCACACACATAGTCAGTGCACAATATTGTGTTAGTTTCAGGCGTACAGCAAGTAAATCAGTTATTCCTGTACATACACCCACCTTTTCTCATCTAGGTCATTACAGAGTCTTCAGTAGAGTTCCTTGTGCTATACAGTACGGTCTCACTAGTTTATCTATTTTATGTGTAACAGTGGTCTTCACAAGGGTTTTAAGTGAGTCAAATGAGGAAATACAGGCTGTTTAAGAAGTCAGATGTTTCCAAACAGGTTCATCTATGTGCATTGTCATGATTTCTTTCCTCTGAAAGGCAGAGAATTTTTCGAGAAATCATTATAAAGTTTAAATGTACTGATCTTAAACTCTGAAATGGTAATCTTTGGATGATATGCACCACTTATAAATTTGTTCCAGTGCAGTAGAATTAAGAAATGATCTATAAATTAAACTCCATTACACAGTTGAAGGTTTCCTCTTATTAATTTTTCAATTGAATAATTGAGTTTATTAAAACACAAAAGAAATATGATCTAGCAGGTATTGCTCCAAATGCCTCAAGTTATTACCACAAAGTTATTAAATCATGGAAATGTATCTTTCGCATCAGAAAGGCAGTTACCACATCCCATGAAAGTTCAATAGTTAAATATTGTGTGCTTCTCATTCAGGGATTGTGCAAATGAATTATGTATAAGAATATACCTGGTGCTTATTTCCTTATTTACATTATGAGAAGATCTACGTGCAAACCATGGTTTTGGTGAAGCTGGGGGCGGGGGGTGGGGGGGGCAGAGCCCAGCTGCACTCCACGGAAGGAACTTTTGAAGTTTTAGCTGGAATAATGGAAGGAGAGTTCAAACAACACGAGCGGATTTGACAACTCGGGTTCCTGACAAAAAATTCTGGCCACGCATAACTAATTCCATTGGTTACACAGCTACAAAGCAATGCCTGTCTCAGCACCGAACTCATTTTAGAAACCAGCCTTTCAACCTGCCCATGATCAGCAACAACTTTATCTTACAAATGAGACCAACTTTATCTTACAAAAGAGACCAGGCAGCCTCTTGCTGCTGAGGGTCCCAGAGCCTCACACAGGCTTCCTGGTCCCTCACCTCTGCTCCCTGCAAACTTGCAACAATATGCCACTGACTTTCACCCCTTGGGTCCACTTGAAACTTGACCTCCAGGATCCATCCTGACCATAGCCTGGAGCAGAGAGTCACAAGGACCCTTGCCCCGGGCATTCGTTTCTCTGCTGAACTTGGAGTCAGACTTCGGATCCTGCCGGAGTCTCCTCTCCAGGGTCCTCATACTGGGTTCTCACCTTGTGTCGCGGCTGTGCTCCTGGCTCTCACATGTTAGTTCCAATACCTTCTCCCCAGGTCTCCTTGGCGCCCAGGGCTCAGGATTGGGCTGGACCATCTGCTCTGTCCCAGCAGGATTCAAGGCTGCCCCAGCCTCTGATCTTCCTGATTTTCCTCCAGCCCCTCCTGCAGGCTCTTTGTTGCACAGACTCCTTGATTTCGCGCACAGTTCCTGGCCACCTCACTCCACATGGCTGATCCAGAGCTGATGGTCCTGCTGACTGTTGGTGGCACCACGCCTCCTCCTGAGCCACTGGCTGTCCTCATAGCTCTGAACCCCCTGGGCTTCGGCTGCTGGGTTGATCCTGAGTCCTGCACTGGGCCAAGTCTTCAGGGAAGGCAGCTGCTGGCTTCCATGCTCACCTAAGCCTGGCTGTTCCTTGTCTCCATCAGGATGTCTGACTCTCCCAGCTCCCATCTTGCAACATTCCAATCATCTCCCGAAACGGAGGCTTGTCTGTGACTTTGACTCCAAATTTCCTTCACCTTTTGTCTCTTTTCAGACACCTCTGCTCATCCACTGAGCTTACCTGCCACGGGTCCTGGGAGGGAAGCCACATTGCAGCTAATGGGATAAAGAAAAGGCTGCCTTTCTCCTCTATCCGCTGAGGCTCCCACCTTCCCTCATAAGACAAAACTCTGACAGGAAATGCCCAGTGAGAGCTTCCTCCTTCTACCTAACCTAGCCATTCCAGGCACTTCCTGTTTTCTCTTCCAAGCACTTTCTGTTTTCTCTTCCCTTCCTTTCCCGCCCTCCTTTGTCTGATCCTTTGCTCTGAAAACCAGACTCCTCAAGCTCTTTTGTCAACTGATCTCTGGCTTGATTTAGCCATTGGGAGACTTGTGCTGAGGACCACGCTCCTTTCTCTGTTTCAGGTAGTGTTTATGGTGGGACCATTCCTCCCACAAGGATCCTGCTTCTGCTAGACCGCCTCTCTATCCAGAAACCCAGCTAGGGGACTAAGCCTCCCGCTGAGATGCCAGCTTTTGAAGAAGCACATGCCTGGGGAAGATGGGTTCGCTGTGACCACCTCCCCCTTTACATCTTGATGGGGGCAGTGGCGGCTCCTGGGGTAGCTCAGGTCTGGACTGCCTCACCATGCCCTCCATGTCCGGTCTGGCTTCATCGATTGTCCTCTGGGCCATCAACTATACAGCAGCCTTTGGGAATAAATGAAGTCACACTGGAGAATCCCGGGGACAGGGGAGCCTGGTGGGCTGCCATCTGTGGGTCACACAGAGTCGGACACGACTGAAGTGGCTTAGCAGCAGCAGCTGTATGATGCATGCATCGACTTTCACATGCTGCTGCGTATACTGCTCACATCAGCTTCAATACGACATGCTTTCAGAAATATTAACACATGAACAGCGGTCTATTTTTGAATCACATTTTAGTGTGCTGATGACTTCCACTTCGGAACAGTGAGTATGTGACGTCAGTCCTTGCAGGAGTTCTCAGAACGTCTCCTGTGTTTAGTCCTGCCAAGTCCTACTCTTCCTGCCAAGTGTGTGCTCAGTCTTGTCCGACTGACTCTTTGCGATCCTGTGAGCTGTAGCCCACCAGTCTTCTCTGTCTGTGGGATTTCCCAGGTGAGAATAGTGGAGTAGAATGCCATTTCCTTCTCCACAGGATATTCCCAACTCATTGGTAGGCAGATTCTTTATCACTGAGCCACCTGGGAAGCCCATGTTCAGTCCTATTCCTATTTAATGTTTTAAAAAATTTCCCCTATTTCTCAAACTTCAGTTCAGTTCAATTCAGTCGCTCAGTCGTGTCCAACTTTTTACAGCCCCATGAACTGCAGCACACCAGGCCTCCCTGTCCACCAACTGCCAGAGTCTACCCAAACCCCTGTCCATTGAGTCAGTGATGCCATCCAACCATCTCATCCGCTGTTGTCCCCTTCTCCTGTTGCCCTCAATCTTGCCGAGCATCAGGGTCTTTTCCAATGAGTCAGCTTTTTGCCTCAGGTGGCCAAAGTACTGGAGTTTCAGCTTCAATATCAGTTCTTTCAGTGAACACCCAGGACTGATTTCCCTTACGATGGACTGGTTGGATCTCCTAGCAGTCCAAGGGACTCTCAAGAGTCTTCTCCAACACCACAGTTCAAAAGCATCAATTCTTCAGCACTCAGCTTTCTTTATAGTCCAACTCTCACATCCATACATGACCACTGGAAAAACCATAGCCTTGACTAGACAGACCTTTGTTGACAAAGTAATGTCTCTGCTTTTTAGTATGCTGTCTAGGTTGGTCATAACTTTCCTTCCAAGGAGTAAGCATTTTTTAATTTCATGGCTGCAGTCACTATCTGCAGTGATTTTAGAGCCCCTCAAAATAAATTCAGCCACTGTTGCCACTGTTTCCCCATCTATTTTCCATGAAGTGATGGGACCGGATGCCATGATCTTTGTTTTCTGAATGTTGAGCTTTAAGCCAACATTTTCACTCACCTCTTTCACTTTCATCAAGAGGCTGTTTAGTTCTTCATTTTCTGCCATAAGGGTGGTGTCATCTGCATATCTGAGGTTATTGATATTTAAGGAGTAAGTGTCTTTTAATTTCATGGCTGCAATCACCATCTGTAGTGATTTTGGAGCCCCCAAAACTAAAGTCAGCCACTGTTTCCACTGTTTCCCCATCTGCCCATGAAGTGATGGGACCTGAAGCCATGATCTTAATTTTCTGAATGTTGAGCTTTAAGCCAGCTTTCTCACTCTCCTCTTTCACTTTCATCAAGAGGCTCTTTAGTTGTTTCAGTCATGTCCAAGTCTTCACCCCATGAACTATAGTGTGCCAGGCTTCTCTGTCCTTGAGATTCTCCAGACAAGGACACTTGAGTCCATTGCTCTTTCCGTCTCCAGGGATCTTGCCCACCCAGGAATGAACCTGTGTCTCCTGTATTAGTAGGCCAATTCGTTACTATTAGTGCCATCCACAGTTTATGCTTCGGACTCTAAAAGGCTCACTGTTGCTGTGTGGACTGTGTTCTTCCAGGATTTTTTGTCTGTTACTGTTCATCCTGGGGTGTCCTTTCCACTAGTCTCAGCCCAGATCAAAGCGCATACATTCTCTGTTTGAGGGCACCTCCCCGGCCCCTCCAACTGAATCAGTTGTTTCATTCTGAGCTCCCAGTCTGCCCTGCCCACTCTTCTGATAGAATGTTCAGTGAACAACACTGTGACTGATCTCTGAGTCTGTCTGTCCCCCATTCCCCTCCCTGGCTCTTCTGTATTCCCTTCTACATCAACAGCCCTCAGCACATGGAAAGTGGGTGAAAGCTGGCTTTTCTTTACTTTTCTCCCCTAAATCAGTAAATAGATAAATGAAGAAAAAACCATTCATAATCAATATGAATATGATGATCAATAAATGATTATTGAATGAATGAGTAGATTAAATGAGTTAGAATCTTCATGAGTCTGGGATGCACATGGCTTAAGGCACAAGAAAGATTGAGACAGAATATTTATATTTTGAAATCAGAAGTGAAAAACAAAGTATAAAGCAATACTGTGATGTTAAATGAGGTAATTTATTTAAAGTCTCTAACCACACAATTCTCAGTAAGCTTTCTACAGCAGATGCATTTTATTGTGCTTCTTATTGTTACTGCTATGTTACTCAGTAATTAGTAAATGAAAAAAGCTACCTAATATAGCAGATGCTACTGGCTGATGCTAAAGCACCTATTTACTGGTATTTTCATTTATATTAAAGACACTTTTAAAAAATTTACAGTGATAAAACAGAGTTTAATGTATAATCGTTTCTATTAATATATATGAACTAAATATATAGTGTTATATAATCTGTAAGCTAACTTTCAGTTCAGTTCAGTTCAGTTGCTCAGTCGTGTCCGACTCTTTGCAGCCCCATGAATAGCAGCACGCCAGGCCTCCCTGTCTATCACCATCTCCCGAAGTTCACTCAAACTCATGTCCATCAAGTCAGTGATGCCATCCAGCCATCTCATCCTCGGTCATCCCCTTCTCCTCCTGCCCCCAATCCCTCCCAGCATCAGAGTCTTTTCCAATGAGTCAACTCTTCTCATGAGGAGGCCAAAGTACTGGAGTTTCAGCTTTAACATCAGTCCTTCCAAAGAAATCCCAGGGCTGATCTCCTTTAGGATGGACTGGTTGGATCTCCTTGCAGTCCAAGGGACTCTCAAGAGTCTTCTCCAACACCATAGTTCAAAACCATCAATTCTTCGGCGCTCAGCCTTCTTCACAGTCCAACTCTTACATCCATACATGACCACAGGAAAAACCATAGCCTTGACTAGACAGACCTTAGTCAGCAAAGTAATGTCTCTGCTTTTTTTACATGTATATAAAAACCATCATTTGTTTTAATTCTTATAATACAGTGCCATGGCTTTGTTAAGTGTTTCCTATTTACTTTTGCCTTAGGTCAAACTGCTGTGGCATCTTTGTATCATATCAAATGGTATCATAGTACACTGCATAGTATGTTTTATCATGATGCTTATAACATCCCAGCCTCTCCTAGAAGGATATTTATTTTTTGATTCTTTGTAATAAACTTTCTCTAATCCACCTCGGACAGGATATTTGCAGTCTTTTATGTCCTGTCAGTCTTTCCTGGTGGCTCAGATGATAAAGAATCTGCCTACAATGCAGGAGATGTGGGTTCGATCCCTGGGTTGGGAAGCTTCCCTGGGAAGGGAATTCCCTCTTCAGTTATGATCCTCAGAGGCTGTCTTTACTGAGTTCAGATTTTGATATTTTTTTAAGGCCATAATTGTCACTTACAATTATAATTTTTTTTCACAAGCCCAACTGAAGCTGTGACTAGTTAACTGTTTAAATCAAAATATTTCCTTGAAAGTCAACAGTCATGTTTATAGCAAAATTGATTCTACTGTTAATACCCTATTAATTAAGTTCCCTTAGAACTGAGTGTGGGATAAATTAAAATTGACTTCTTGGGGTTAGGGTAACCTCCCTCGGAAGATACTGAACAGCTTTCTCTCCCGCGTTTTGTGAAAAGACTTGATTTCTCCGTAGTCTGTACAACATGAGAGTCTATCTATTCTCAATATTTCACATCTCTTCAAATGTCATGTGCTGATTATTTATCTGTTGTTGTTTAGTTGCTAAGTTATGTCCAACTCTTCTGTGACTCCATGGACTGTAGCCCACCAGGCTCCTCTGTCCATGGGATTTTCTGGGTAAGAATACTGTAGTAAGGTACCATTTCTTACTCCAGGTGATCTTCCTGACCCAGGGATTAAACCTATGTCCCCTGTACTGGCTGGCAAATTCTTTACCACTGAGCCACCTGGGAAGCCAGATTATTTATCTACTTCATGGCAGAAAGGATCACCACTGTGAACAACATTTCGTAGCTGATAAACATAACTACTTCATTCTTATAAGAAACCATACTTAACCAGAGTTTTCTCCCAGAGAGGTTTCGTTGTTCAGTCGCTCAGCCGTGCATGACTCTCTGCAACCCCGTGGCCTGCAGCATGGCACGCTTCCCTGTCCTCCGCTGTCTCCTCCAACTCATGTCTGTTGAGTCAGTGACGCCATCATGGCCATCCTGCCTGGCTATCATGGACCTTAAGTGTCATGAAAACATGCGTGACAAAAGTGATAATCCATAGATTAAATCTACTACTCTTAACCAAAAATAGAATAACATCCACAAAATGGCAGGTTTTCCCCTCAATTTGGTGGTAGGTGGTGTTGGATATAGATTTATGTCCTGAAATCAAGAGCCATCTGGTTTTCTTTCCACAACTGAGATAGGAATTCATTGCTCTCTAAACTCCTTGGAATCCCGGGGTGTTTCAGAAGGCAAGGAGATTCGATTTTGTTCTTACAACAACAAAACCTGTGTAAAGAATTCTTTTAGTCTGTGTAACAATAGCAACACAAAATCCTTTTATCTGAAACCTGAGAGTCTGATAGAAACATAGAATTTGGGAGAAGGTTTCCAAGATAACAAAGCAGAGTCTTTAAATAGCCACACTGATTTTGTTTCTTAATAATCTCTCAATTTCTTACCATCCCCCACCCCCCCCTCCGCATCCTGCAAATTTTCAACATCTAGCCATTTTTGCCTTTTTCATTTTAGCTGTAAGCATCTTATTCTAGCTTCTTATTTTCCTAAGACAGAGAACACTAGTATCTGCCTATGGCAAGCAAACTAGACTCTCACCTAAGAACACTGATTAGCTTGAAGTTTTAGCAAATGTTCTTGTAAAGAAACAGCCCGTTTTAGCACTGTGTCTTCTGTAGTTTCAGTGTTTAAAGCATGAATTCTCTTGAACACCTCACCTCTTCAATTTCTGTGTGTGGCCAGTAAAAATCAGCAGAGACATGGGAATAACTTTAATCTGCAGGCAGAGTATGGTTTTCTTACATTAAAAAAGTGAGATTTTCTGTCATTTCTTCATTTAGTGTATGATTCAAGCATCTTTATGTATGAGGTAAGGGCTAATAATGATGAGAGTTACAAGATAATCTGAAACATATTTCTGATCTGTAAGGGAAAATACAGTGAATAACTGCATTCAAACTGACCAGGTAATGATTTCTATCCTGCATAATCATGGACTTTTTGTTTGTTTGTTTTAATGAAAGAAAGAACATGTGGGCTTGGTCTTAAGACAAGTGGGGATTTCAGTTACCAGCAGTGAGAAGGAGAGCATTGCAGGTAGAGTCAGGATGAGTCAAGTCAGAGAAACAGCAAAGTCCTAAGTATGTGAAGAGAGGTGAAATGCCAAGTGACCTTGAATGGAGGGATCATGTAGGAGAATATAGTTGAAAAACGTGGATGAAGAAATAAGTAGAACTGAGACTGTGGAAGCTCCTTTTTCTCCCTAGATATGTGACATCAAGCCTCCGTGATAGAAAAATGGCATAGACCAAAACTCTATTAAGTGAAAGGGTGGGGACAGCAACCAGGCTTGCTGAAAACTCACCAAGTGTCCATTGTGAAATGTCTTTGCTTAAAATATGTGTCTAAGTACGGTGGGATCTAGAAAGAATGGTACAGATGAATCTATTTGCATCAGAAGGCAGTCTTAGCCACTGGATCACCAGGAAAGTCCTTAAGATGAACCTATTTGCAAAGCAGAAATGGACACAGAGAGAGAGCAAACATTTGGAATCCAAGGGGGAAGGGGAGTGGGAGGAATTGGGAAATGGAGACTGACATACATATCCTACTATATATAAACAGATAACTCATGAGAACCTACTGGATGGCACAGGGAAGTCTACTCAGTGCCCTGCAGTGACCTAAACAGGAAGGAAATCCAAACAAGAGGGGCTATATGTATGCAGATGTGTGTGTATGTGTGTATGTGTATGTGTGCATGTTTTATATATATATAAAGACTTCCCTGGTGGTGCTAGTGGTAGAGAATCTGCCTCCCAATGCAGGAGACACAAGTTCAATCCCTGGGTCGGGAAGATCCCCTGGAGACAGAAATGGTTCCCCCCTCCAGTACTCTTGCCTGGAAAATCCTATGGACAGAGGAGCCTGGTGGGCTACAGTCCATGGGGTCACAAAAGTGCTGGACACAACTTGTGACTAAACAACAATTGCAAATATATGTATATATGTGTGTGTATGTATATATCTCTGTGTGTGTGTGTATATATATATATATATATGTACAATAGCTTTTTCACTTTGCTGTACAGCAGAAAATAGCACAACATTGTAAAGCAACTATATTCCAATACAAACTGAAAAGAAAAAATACCGATTATCAGTAAATTTAAACTTTATGTGAAGATCCTGCTGCATAAAAGCTATTTATTAAAATAAATATAAATAATAAGTTACATCTATGGAAAGTATATATATATCTGCGTATCTATCTATCTAACTTGTTTCTTACTTTTAAATATTTTCATCATTCAAACCACAGTAAATCTCAGCTTCTTTATTGCACTATCTTTGACATATGTGTTGTGCAAATTTAATGCTCCTTCAACGCTTTCCTACCTAACCATGTAAAACCACTATGGCCTTTGAGCATTCTATTCTGCTGTGTTCTCATATTAGATTTTTAATTCCTAAAGTTTCCAGTCATTCTGCATCTGGAGAGAAGGAAGTGTTTGTAGAAATGAGAGTATAGCATGAATCACAGCTACACACGTCCCTTTCAACACAGTTCCTGTGAACACCAGTTCTCAGCATTGGACTTTACAACTGCTGTTTCCTTTACTTTGAATTCCCTGACTTTGTTCCAGGCTACCACTGCAAATTCTTCTAGCTAGTGCTCACGCAATTCAGACTAGGGACCTCATAAGATACAGTGAGTTTTAGGCTGTTCTTTATAATATCAAAGGACTTTTATAAATCTCCAGTTGAGTTAGCATGAATGGGGAAAATAAATAAAGAAAACGTTTCTCTTTTCAGGATAAAGGGGTCTCAACAGAGAGACATAGGTTTACAAAGATGTATGCACACCTCAGCAAGCGTTCATTTTCCTCGCATTTACTCTAAAATCTCAGGGGAAGAATGGGAAAACAATGAAAGAAGACCTAGGGTTACAACCTTTCACCACCCTTTCTGCCTCTGCATGACACTGCCTCCCACTCTGGGAGAACCTCCAGGTCTGTGCTGCATGCATGCTAAGTCACTTCAGTCCTGCCGGACTCTCTGTGACTATGGACTGTAGCCTGTCAGGGACCTCAGTCCATGGGATTCTCCAGACAAGAATGCTGGAGAGGGTTGCCATACCCCTCTCCAGGTTCAGGAAAGTGGAATTTTTTTCTCTGGGCCCAGGGAGGTACAGAACTTCAATTCCTGGGACCAGCGGGGGAAGGAAGCATCGTGATTCGTGCATCATTCTACTGCCAGTGGCCAGCCAGCTTGGGGATACTTCATAAAGAAGGACAGGACTGTCCAGTTGAAACTAAATGCTAGGGAGACTGAAACTGCTTGTCAAAGCAAAGTAGAAACAGAAGCACAGACGTAGAGAACAAATATATGGACAGCAAGGGGGGAAAGGAGGGCGGGGTGAATTGGGAGATTGAAATTGACATATTTACAAAAATATGTATAAAATTGATAACTCATGAGAACCTACTGGATGCCAAATAAATATATAAATAAACAAAACCCAATAAAACCAGCCCATCTAAAATACAGAGCTAAAATTGATAGTGTTTTTACATTTTTTTTTTTTGAGGTAGAGTAGAACTTCTAACCAGCTGTCTCATCACTTTTGCTTTATCACAGGAGAAACAGAACTCCCACTAGAATTTAAGCTTGTATTTACATTTTAAAGATAATATTAATGCTGAAATTCAAAGTTATTGGCCTTTTATAAGTTCCATCGACTTATAGATGTCAGTGATTTGAGGAAAGAGGATGTCAGCCCAAGAAGATCTAGATATAAAATGAATTTTCTGGGGATGGGAGGGGCGAGGTGGTCCCAAATTTTAGTAACAGGAGATTTGTCCAGTGACTTCTCTGGGGGCACCAAATAGCGCTGGACACTAGTCATCTGTTTCCTTAGCCTTCGGGGTCCTTCAGTGTGCTCCTGGCCTCAAGCTGCTTTAGGACTAGCATTCCCTGTGTGCCCCTCCAGCGCTATGATTTGCATATCTTTTGTGAGCCATTCTAAGTCACACCTGTTCACCAGAACATAAAATCATGTCAGAAAGAGATAACTGTGGAGGAGTTAAAAAAAAAAAAAGGATACTTTCTGAAGTAAGGGAAGCTCAGAATGTCAAACGATATTCATTGGCTGAGCAATCAATGGTTTTCATTCCTGGAGTGAGACTAACATATAATCATTTATGACATAAAGAGTTCTATAACAAGTGAGTGCACAGTGGCACTTAAGGGACATACATCTATAAACTGTGAGTCAGAAAATAAATGCATGCATTAATTATCTTGTAACTTTTTGAAGGATCAAAACTTATGTCCATAGTTTAAATTGTCCTACTTTGTTGTGCTGTCATGACCTGTCCCATCACACATAGTGCTCTTTATATTGATTATGCAGCAACCAAATTTATGTCTTTGTGGCTTTGAAGCATGTAAGAAACAAAATTCCTTTCAATATAAAATTGAAGTGGTGATACCACTTAGCATGGAAAGATGGACCAAAGCTAACCAAAAATTTAAGGGTTTTCAACAAACATATGTTTCTTTCAAATTTTCTGATTTCTTTTGAGACAATGAGAAAGTGTTCTTTTACAAGTTTTTGAAAGATGAAGATGAGTTTTACAACACTGTAGCTGAGTGAGACAGAACCACAGTTTGTCTAGTGTCAGAGTAAGATATTTTAGTTTCTGATACTTTGAAATTTATATTGTACCATGTGTTTCAATGTTCAGGGGAATGTATCAAATGGTAAAATATTTTAGCTATACCCACTTATGCTGTAGTTAAAAGTGATGACTTGTCAGTTTAATATAATGGACTTTCAAAGGACCATTGGAGCCATTCATTGTGAAAACATGGGGAGAATGATGGAAAGCAGACATAAGCATGGGTTATCTTTTGGACACTTTAACAGTAGTAGTCTGAACAAAACCATCATCATTCATTTCTAAAGTGGCAAACTGCCTTGCCCTAAAATATCCTGTCTGGTCAATTGACATCAAGTAGAAGGCAATGGCAACCCACTCTAATACTCTTGCCTGGAAAATCTCATGGATGGAGGAACCTGGTAGGCTGCAGTCCATGAGGTAGCTATGAGTCAGACACGACTGAACCACTTTATTTTCACTTTTCACTTTCATGCATTGCAGAAGGAAATGGCAACCCACTCCAGTGTTCTTCCCTGGAGAATCCCAGGGATGGGGAGCCTGGTGGGATGCTGTCTATGGGGTCACACAGAGTTGGACACGACTGAAGCAATTTAGCAGCAGTAGCAGTAGTTATATATATGTTACTATTAATATATATATTAATATATATATATGGGCTTCCCAGGTAGCACAGTGGTAAAGAATCCACTTGCTAAAGCAGGAGATGCAGGAGACATGAATTCAATCCTTGGGTCAGGAAGATCCCCTGAAGAATGAAATGGCAACTGACTTCAGTCTTCTTGCCTGGGAAGCCTTGTGGACAGAGGAACCTGCTGGGTTGCAGTCCATGGGGTCACAAAGAGTTGGACATGACTGAACACACACACGTTAATATATATATATAATATTACTAATAAGAACTTACTGAATAGCACAGCGTACTCTATTTGGCTCTCTGGAATGGCCTCTGGGGGAATGAAGTCTAGAAGAGTGCATGTATATATGTACGGCTGGTCCCCTTTGCTGCACAGCAGAAACTAACCCAACATTGTAAAGCAACTATACTCCAATTAAAAATATTTTATAAATAATTTTAAAAAGAAGACATTTGTTTTCTCTCTCTCTCTCTTTTTTTTTTTTGAGTGAAAATGACATTTTTTAGACCTCTAAACCATATGACAGAGTTCATGACTTTGGTTTTGGCTGAACTGCTATTTCATTACAGTTCTTCCTGAGATAAAGTAGATTTTATACATCAACATTTGCTGAATGAATTAAGCCATTCAGCTCATTTGGGTTACAGAAGCCCTTCATCTTATTTGATTATACATCTTCTATGCCATGTATAAATTTAAAATACTGAGAAAATTATTTAAATACCCAAGGTGTCTCTTTTCCCAACTGAAACAGAAATGATAATATCACCCTATATATTTGCTTGTTTTCTTTTTTTTTTATTTCAATGAAATGAAAGCAAATGCAAATAAACAGTAGGTGATAACAATGTTACTGATTTATTTATTTTTCCTTTACTAATACTGCCTAGTGCTGCTTTCTGTATACTTAAAATGCTCCATTACTGAAGTTAACAATAACAAGACCAAAAAAAAAAAGAAACCTGAAATAATAAATTATGTCCTTCCTCTTACAAGTGTTGAATCAATGACAGACTTTGTGATGATGTGAAGAACCTGGCAAATAGGAAACACTAGGGAACCATGCTAATTGTTTTGGGTGATGATGGTGAGATATGCATAGTGGGAATAATTTGTTTGTCTTTACATGTTTATGAGTTGTCTAATAGGCTGCTGGTACCTCCTCAGTGGAACACAGCATTCACAGAGCTATGCTCCCAAAGGTCAGATTACAACAGCATGATGTGAACAACATGTCCAAATACTTCCCTGGGATGCAATTAATGAGGGGATTCAGACTTCCTCTTTCTCTTCTATAGAAGCCAAGGGGCAACAGGGCTGTGATTTGTTGGGAAGAGGCATTTGATGGGGCTCAGCTTTTCCAGGAAGCAGACAGGCGATCCGTAGGCTGTGGAGAAAGTGTTGGATGAAGCCAAGTGTCTAGAATTAAAGAGTGTTCTACTGCTTCTCAGTAGACAGCTGCCTCTTGAGATCTGGCCCTCGCTCAAGTCTTGAACATCACCTCGGCATTTAAAGAGAAAACCAGGAAAAAGGGAATCCACAAAGCTCTGTTCTAAGGAGCATTCACATTAAGGAACGCCACAGGCTAAGTTTTGTTCACCCTGTTAGCATACAGAATCATTTTGCTCTACAGAAAGCTGTCTTTTCCCAGCCGAGAAAACAAACAAACACACAAAAAGCAGAACTAATTAAGATCGTCATATCTCAATAAATATGCAAATGAAAAATCAAAACAAAGAAATTCTATTTATCACATCATAAAGTTGCAAATTGCTGTACAGGCTGGCTTGGAAGAATTGCGAGTGATGGAATCTCTTAATGGTTTTGCCCCGAAACTGTGTTCAAAGCTGCACTGATGGGTTTATACTTGAAGGTGATGAACTCACCAAAATAAAAATATTTTCATGCCTTATCTCCCAACATTGTGGGAAGAAGAGGGAAATACAGATTCTGTTAAGTAACTATGTGTCCGGTGTTGTGCTATGAAATTTCCTCCTTATATATCACTTCAGAAAGAAAGCCAGTGAGATATCCAATTTACAGATGAAGACAGTAAAGCTCAGAGAAGATTACTTCCTGCTTCTCGCTAGGTCTTTGAAACCAGGATTCCTGCCTCCAATCATTTGTATGACATGTTTTCTTCCTCTTTTGCATTTTTCTCATTGCACCACATAATTCTCCAGCACTACCCAAGGTGACTTTTTAATGTGTTTTTACAGGATAGCAAGGGCTTCTCTGGTGTCTTAAGATGGTAAAGAATCCACCTGCAGTGCAGGAGACCTGGGTTTGATCCCTGGGTCGGGAAGATCCCCTGGAAAAAGGCATGACAACCCACACCAATATTCTTGCCTGGAGAAACCCCATGGACAGAGAGGCCTGGCAAACTGCAGTCCATGGGGTCCTAAAGAGTTGGACATGGCTGAGCAACTAAGCATGCATGCACACACAGGATAGCAAAGCATTTGGAAAGAAAACAGTTTTCAGATATTTTCTGCATACATTTTCCACATCTGTGTATTAAGGACCACCTTATTGTTGGAGGCACAGTTTGATTTCTACATCATGTGATTTCCTTTAATTTATATTTGATTGAATTTGCATAGGTGATAGCTTCTTCTTAAATTTATCATCTTTGAAACAGAAAAAGAGTGAAAGGGAGAATCACGGACACTGCAATATTGCTGATCGTACCATTCCTCTTCCTTACCAAATGGACTTGGTCCTGTGAAAGCTGAATCTGTAAGCTGCAGAGAGAGCATCTCTTAATGATATTGACAGCTTTGCTTTGATAACTTGAGCCTTCCCTCTGCCATGTAGAATGTTGCACTTAGAAGAGGCTCTCCCTGGTCCCAAGCAATATATGTGCTATTCTTGTCTGCTGGGTGAGGCTCTTTATGAGGACAGGGAGTTGCCTGGAATGAGCAAACAGCTAATGAGACGGGACCAGCCTGGTATCCTCATTGCCCTGGTCTCAAGGGTAGTGCAACCAGAAGTCTTGCAACTGGCAAGGTCAACACACATGGAACTGCTTATTAGCACTGACAGTAATATGAGACAAAATAGCATAAGCAGAATGTCAAAGAGAATGGTCCAGCTAAGTGCTTGGACAAGTTAAAAAGGAAGAAAAACAAAAAAGAAGGCAACTTGCTACTGTTCTTGGGGAAGACTTAGAAGAAGAGGTGGGATGCAGGCTTTACCTTCAAGGTCGGGTAGATTGGAAGGAGTGTCAAGGACAATCTGACTGTATTTTTTTAGACTTGAGCAATTTTGTTCAAAGGAAATAAGATAATGGACCAAGTGGCGGCAGGAGACATACATAGCAACTTGCAACAGGCAGTTTGTCTCTTTTGTCCATTCCCTTTTCTCTCTTCTTCCTCCCTCCCTCGTTTTGTTTTTCTTTGTTTTCCTTTTTTTCTCTTCTTCTTCTTTTGTCCTTCCATCTTTTCTTTTACCATTTCAAATTTAAAACATTTCAGTTCTATTTTCCCATTAAAGCAGTTATTTTATGGCATTTGCATTTATTTATATATTATAAGTGATATTGCTATTATGATGTATATGATATGTATATAAATATTCTTTAGAGAGCCCATTGAAGATTGCTTAGGGCACTTCTGGAGGAAAGTGACAAACATCACTTCTGCTCACATTCTTTTGGCCAGAGAATATTTTAAATCACTATTCTTGTTGCCCATATATGACTCCTCTCAGTCTATACAAGTATATTTTCCAAATTATGCAACATGATTAGTATTTGTAGCAGAATCATGTCTTGTGAGCCTGTTAACTTTTATCAATTCAGTTTTTTCCTTACTGAAGTATATATTTTAGTAGTCGTTTCATTGATGACCCACGTGGGGAAAATATCTCACCCTCATTCAAGAAAAATAAAGTTTTTGCTTCTTTCTTTCTTCTTTTCTTCTTTCTCACCATAGTTAGAGCTTAGTAGTTGTATATATCTTTTCAAACAGCCAGATCTTCGTTTCATTGATTTTCTCTGTAGTTTTTCCCTTTCAATTACATTGATTTCTGCCCTTATCTTTATTGTTTCTTTCTTATGTTTGCTTTAGCATTTACTGTTGTTGTTTAGTCACTCAGTTATGTCTGACTCTTCGCAGCTCCATGGGCTGCAGCACTCCAGGCTTCCCTGTCCATCACCATCTCCCAGAGCTTTCTCAAACTCATGTCCATTGAGTCAGTGATGCCATCCAACCATCTCATTCTCTGTTGCCCCTTCTCCTCCTGCCTTCACTCTTTCCCAGCATCAGGGTCTTTCCCAATGATTCAGTTCTTCACATCAGGTGGCCAGAGTATTGGAGCTTCAGGTTCAGTATCAGTACTTCAGTGAATATTCAGGGTTGATTTCCTTTAGGATTGACTGGTTTGATCTTGCAGTCCAAAGGACTCTCAAAAGTTTTCTCCAACACCACAGTTCAAAAACATTAATTCTTTGGGGCTCAGTCTTCTTTATAGTACAACTCTCACATGCATACATGAGTACTGGAAAAACCATAGTTTTCACTAGACAGATCTTGTTGGCAAAGTAACGTCTCCACTTTTTAATATGCTGTCTGGGTCTACCACCGCTTTTCTTCCAAGGAGCAAGTGTCTTTTAATTTCATGGCTGCAGTCACCATCTGCAATGATTTTGGAGCCCAAGAAAATAAAGTCTGTCACAGTTTTCATTGTTTCCCCGTCTATTTGTCATGGAATGATTATTTTGCCCTGATTTTCCCACTTTCTTGAGGTGCAGCTCAGATTTATGACTTAGACTTTTCTAAGGTACTCATTTATTGCTATAACTTTTCCTCTCACCATGGCTCTCTCTGTGTGGCACAAAATTTGATACATTGATATATTCATTCAGATATGAATATATATGCAGATACTTTAACCTCCTGAATTTTCTTATCTACTTTCCAAATGTTTGGATATGTTCTTTTCATCTTTTTATTTTTTTATTTCCAGCTTGATTCCTTTGGTCAGAGAACCCAGACTACACTATTTCAGATCTTTTAAATTTGTTCAAATGTGTTTATAGCTCAAGATATGGTCTGTCTTGATACATATTTTACCGGCATTGGAAGATAATAGGGATTCTGCTGTTATTTGGTGGAAAGTGTGCTATAAATGTCAGTTCTGTGTTGTTGGTTAATGGTGTTGTTGAACTCTTCTATGCCTTGACTGATTTCCTCTCTAGTTGTTTAATCGCGTGTTGAGAAACGAGTGAAGTCTTGAATGATAATGATAGTTTTGTCTAATTTTCCTTTCTAATCTATTAGGTTTTGCTTCATATAATTTGCACTTCTATTGTTTGGTAAATATGCATACAAAAATACTCTGACTTTTTGATGTATTGACATTTTTATTATCATATCCCTTTTACCTCCCTTGGTATTTTCTTTGCTCCGATGACTATTTTATTTGATGTTGTTAGTACAGACTCTCCTGGTTTCTTTTGATTAATGTTTGCCTGGTGTAACTTTTCCATCCTTTGGGTTTGTATCTATCTATTTCATGATACTTTATGTGAATTATTATGAATGGCATACAGCTGAGTCACATTTTTAAAATCTACTCTGATCTTTATTTTAATTAGTATATATAGACAATTATATAGCATTTAATGTTATTGATAAGCTGTACCTAATTCTTCCATTTTATTCTTCTCTCTCCCTTTTACTCTCTAGTTTTATTTTTTCCTGGTTCCTTGTTAGTGGGTTTTTTGAACAATTTTGTTTTTATTTCATTATAAGATCTTGAGTGTTATCTCCACATATATATTTTTGTTGTAGCTATTACATTTTATATGCATAACTTAAAACCTAGTGGTGTCACATTTTTACCAGTTCAAGTGTAGAAAACTTTCCTCCTTGTACATCCCTTTACCTTCTCATTTATTATATAATTAGCTTAAATATTTATATGAACTGTAACACACTGTATACTTTTGTATAACAAATTGTATAATTTTGGATCCAACTGTCAAACATAATTTTAATAGTTCAAGAGGGAAAAAAAAATCTATTGGCTGTATTTATATTTTTACTCTTTTGTTGTTCTTTCTCCCTTTCTCATATTCCAACATTATAATCTTATTCATTCATTTCTGTTTAGGGAGTTTCCTTTAGCCATCCTTTTAAGGTAGGGTGGCAACAAGTCCTCAAAATTTTACTTTGTATGAAGATGTCTTTATTTTATGTTCATTTCTTGAAGGCTATGTGTGTGTGTATATATATATATGTATATATATTAGTATTTAAGAGTACTAGGTTGGTAGATCTTTTTTTTTTTTCAGATTTGGAAAATGGTGTTCTATCATTCTCCCTATGGTTTCTGATGAGATCTCTGCTGCCATTCAGATTGTTTTTCCATTATAGTGCTGTGACCCTACACTTTCTCTCACACTGGTTTCAAGATTTTCTTTCTTTCTTTTTCTTTTTTGGTTTCAAGACTTTTAGTTTGTCTTTAATTTTCAGAAAACTTGTTACCTGTCTTATCAGGTCTCCTTGGGTTTATCTACTTGCTCAGTATTATATTTGTAGGTTAATGTCTTTTGCAAAGTTTAAAAAGCTTTCAGCCATTACTATTTTGAATAATTCTTTTAGCGCTCTTCTTTTAGGACTGCTGAAATGATTGTTATAGATCTTGTCTTGATATTCTCTTCATGATTTTAATCTATTTTCACTCTGTTATTCACATTGAATAATTTCTATTGTTCTATTTTCAAGTTCACTGATTCTTTCCTATGTTCCTTCCATTCTGCTGTTGAGCTTAACCATTGAATTTTTAAATGTATTTTAAAATACCTATATGTATTAGTTTTAAAATTTCCATTTGGTTCTTCTTTACATGTTCTGTTTCTGTACTGGAACTTTCTGTTTCTTTGTCAAGTTTTACATTTCTGTTACTGTATTTCTCATTTCCACAATTTCCTTAGATTCTTCTTTATGCTCCTTATTTTTTGATGATATTTTCTATTTCTTTCTTAAGACATTCAGTTATTTTTTTCTATCTGTCACAATGACTCAGTGAAATACTTTTATATGATGTCTTCTTTCAAATCCTTGTCAGATAATTCTGACATCTGTGTCATTGCGGTTGGCATCTATTGGTTGTCTTGGTTGATAAAATGAGTGAAATCTGAACAATTTGGGTATTACTCTATGAGAATATCAGTTCAGTTCAGTTATTCAGTCATGTCTGATTCTTTGAAACCCCATGGACTGTGGAACACCAGGCTTCCCTGTCCACCACCGAATCCTAGAGCTTGCTTAAACTCATGCCCATTGAGTTGGTGGTACCATCCAACCATCTCATCCTCTGCTGTTCCCTTCTCCTCCTGCCTTCAGTCTTTCCCAGCATCAGGGTCTTTTCCAATGAGTCAGCTCTTCACATCAGGTAGCCAAAGTATTGGAGCTTCAGATTCAGCATCAGTCCTTCCAATGAATATTCAGGACTGATTTTCTATAGGATTGACTGGTTTGATCTTGCAGTCCAAAGGACTCTCAAGAATCTTCTCTAACACCACAGTTCAAAAGCGACAATTCTTCAGCACTCAGCTTTCTTTACAGTCCAACTTTCACATCCACACATGACTACTGGAAAAGCCATAGCTTTGGTTAGATGGACTTTGTTGACTAAGTAATGTCTCTGCTTTTTAATATGCTGTCTAGATTCGTCATAGCTTTTCTTCTTTTAATTTCATGGCTGCAGTCACTATGTGCAGTGATTTTGGAGCCCCTCCAAAATAAATTCTGTCACTTTTTCCATTGTTTACCCATCTATTTGCCCTGAAGTTATTGGACCAGATGCCATGATCTTAGTTTTTTGAATGTTGAGTTTTAAGCCAGCTTTTTCACTCTCCTCTTTCACTTTCATCAAGAGGCTCTTTAGTTCCTCTTCACTTTCTGCCATAAGGGTGGTGTCATCTGCATATCTGAGGTTATTGATATCTCTGCTGGCAATCTTGATTCCAGCTTGTGCTTCATCCAGCCCAGCATTTTGCATGATGTACTCTGTGAAGAGCTGACTCATTTGCAAAGACCCTGATGCTGGGAAAGATTGAAGGCAGGAGGAGAAGGGGATGACAGAGGATAAGATGGTTGGATGGCATCATCAACTCAATGGACATGAGTCTGAGTAAACTCTGGGGGGTTGGTTATAGACAGGGAGGCCTGGCATGCTGCAGTCTGTGGAGTCGCAGAGTCAGACACCGCTAAGGGACTGAACTGAACTGAACTTTGCATGTAAGTTAAATAAACAGGGTGACAGTATACAGCCTTGATGTACTCCTTTCCCAATCTGGAACCAGTCTGTTATTGCATGTCCAATTCTAACTGTTGCTTCTTGACCTGCATACAGATTTCTCAGGAGTTGAGTAAGATGGTCTGCTATTCCCATCTCTTGAATAATTTTCTACAGTTTGTTGTGATCTACACAGTCAAAGGCTTTGGCATAATCAGTAAAGCAGAAGTAGATATTTTTGTCTGGAACTCTCTTGCTTTTTCTATGATCAAACGGATGTTGGCAATTTAATGTCTGTTTTTTCTGACTTTGCTAAATCTAGCTTGAATATCTGAAGTTCATGGTTCATGTAATGTTGAAGCCTGGCTTGTAAGGTTTTGAGCATTACTTTGCTAGCATGTGATATGAGTGCTATTGTGCTGTTGTCTGAACATTCTTTGGCATTGCCCTTCTTTGGGATTGTAATAAAAACTGACCTTTTCCAGTCCTGTAGCCACTGCTGAGTTTTCCACATTTGCTGGCATATTGAGTGCAGCACTCACACAACATCATCTTTTAGGATTTGAAACAGCTCAACTGGAATTCCATCACCTCTACTGGCTTTGTTCATGGTGATGCTTCCTAAAGTCCACTTGACTCCACATTCCAGGATGTCTGGCTCTAGGTGAGTGATCACACCACTGTGGTTTTCTGGATCATGAAGATCTTTTTTATATATGAGAATAAGACCTATGAGAATATAGGCTTTATTAAACTCTCTTGCTTGGACTGGGCACCTACGACACCACTCAGACAGGAAAGGAAGGAATCTTGTTATTACCACATGAAGGTGAAACTCTAGGTTTCCCTTAGGCTGCATGGACACCCATGGTGCTGAGAACTCCTTGCTACTACTAGGCACTAGTAAATGCTTTTGCTTCAACCAGTATTCACTAGTATTGTTCTGGGTGGAGGCAGTGTGAGCACTTTGTGCTATTGGTCTGCTTTAAAATGGTAGTGAATAGTCTTGTTGTCAATAGTTGTGTTTGGAAGTTCATGCTCCCCTACAGGGCCCCCACTGGCATCAGTGGGTAAGAAACCACATTAATGCCCATTGGAGATGAAGGTTTTGGCTCTTTTCTGCCTTCTCAGATGCTTCTTTAGCTTCCTTGTAATTTTGGATATTACAGTGCAGTCTGATGAGAGCAGAAATCTAGGCTCACCATACCTCTATTGGCAGGATAAGGGCAGGACCTCTGTTGTTTCCACCACCACCCTACCACCCGGGGGATCTGGTTGGAATAGAGCTTTTATAATTTAAAACTTTTTTTGTGACATCACTCCATGTTTTAATCATATGGGTAAAGAGAACAAGTTCTTGTTAGGGATTTTTTTTTTGTCTTGTTAGCATTGCCAGGCTGTCAGCCTCTCTAGCTCCAAGTCTAGAGTATGTGAGGCCAAAATAAAATCCAAGGAACATACCACAACTTTGATCAGTAGGCCCCCATCTACTCTGGTCTCTTCTCTCCACATATCATCCATGTTTCAGTTTCTTTAATATATAATATCCAGAGAAGGCTATGAGGAAGAAAAGGGGGAACCTTCTATTTATCTAGAAGTGGGAATTCCTGAATATGAACTGTGGTTCTCTAACTCCTCAGGACAGTCACACATTTAGGCAAATATTTGAGAGATATAATGAAACTACTAAAGGATCCTCAGGTGAACTAGTGGTAAAATGCCTCCCTACCAATGCAGGAGACACAGGAGATGCAGATTTGAGCCCTGGGTCAGGAAGATCCCTTGGAGGGGAAATGGCAACCTGTTCCACTATTCTTGCCTGGAAATCCCAAAGACAGAGGGGCCTGATGGCATACAGTCCATGCAGTCACAAAGAGTTAGGCATGACAGAGCACATAAGCACAGGCCTTCTTAATTTATAAATATATAAACTATCAGTTCAGTTCAGTTGCTCAGTTGTCTCCAACTCTTTGAACCCCATGAATTGCAGCACTCCAGTCCTCCCTGTTCATCACCATCTCCCAGACTTCACTCAAGACTCATGTCCATCGAGTCAGTGATGCCATCCAACCATCTCATCCTTGGTCGTCCCCTTCTCCTCCTGCCCCCAATCCCTCCCAGCATCAGAGTCTTTTCCAATGAGTTAACTCTTCTTATAAGGTGGCCAAAGTACTGGAGTTTCAACTTTAGCATCATTCCCTACAAGGAAATTCCAGGGTTGATCTCCTTCAGATTGGACTGGTTGGATCTCCTTGCAGTCCAAGGGATTTTCAAGAGTCTTCTCCAACACCACAGTTCAAAAGCATCAATCCTTCAGCACTCAGCCTTCTTCACAGTCCAACTCTCACATTCATACATGTCAGCGTCACCCTTGGGATCGCTGCTTGTGCAGCTGAGGATCCAGGTGGCACCTCCGGACCTGCCAGGGCCTCGACGGGGGCTTCAGGCTCTGTGCTGGCGCCCTGCCCACCTCGCCTCCCTCGGCGGGGCCCCTGCCTCCAGCTGCAGGGCTGTGGGCCTGTTGATGTCAGCAAGGCGCTCCCTTGGGTGGGCCCGGAGCTGGTGCTGCAGTGACCCGCCCTTGCTGGCTTTGGGAAACTGGAGCCGGACGACCAGGGGCCGGGGAGGGGGCTGGGGCCGGCCGGCGCCCTTCCTGGGTTTGGGAAACTGGAGCCAATGACCAGGGGCCGGGGAGGGGGCTGGGGCTGGCCGGCACGCAAGCTCAGTCACCCTCTGGGGTCGGGGCTTCTCTCTTGCAGCTCCTCCGTGACGTCCGCCAAGGCTGCAGTGAACGGCGTCCACCTGCACTACCTGCGGGCCGGAGACGGAGCGCACGCCGTCCTGCTGCTCCCGGGGATGCTGGGTGCGCAGGCTTCCGTGCCGTGCCCGGCGCTGCCCGCTGTGCCCGGCCCCCAGCCCCAGATGCCCGGGCTCGAGGCACAGCCTTAGTGCTTTGCTGAGGTGCTTTCGGTGACACTGGCTGCAGTCAACCTTAGGTGGCCCAGAAAGCTCCTTTCTCTTAAATTTCACCCGTTTCTGGCTGTGCTGGGTCTTCGCTGCTGTGAGGGCGTTTCTCGAATGCAGTGAGCGATGGCTGTGGTCTGGTTATGGTGCTTGGGCTGCTCATTGCGGCGGCTTCTCACTGCAGAGCACAGGCTGGAGGGACGGCTCACAAGCTTGGCTGCTCCACCGCATGTGGGATCTTTCGGGCTCAGGGATCGAACCCGCGTCTTCTGCATTAGCAGGCAGACTCCTTACCACTGAGCCACCAGGGAGGCCCCGAAGATACCTTTCTACTTTATGCAGTTTTCATCCCTTTAAATACCCACTTTTCTCCACGAAAGTCCAACGTAGTTTCCTGCAGCCTGAGAGTGAAAGTCACTCAGTCGTGTCTGACTCTGTGACCCCATGCACTATACAGTCCGTGGAATTCTCCAGGCCAGAGTACTGGAGTGAGTAGCCTTTCCCTTCTCCAGGGGACCTTCCCAACCCAGGGATCAAATCCAGGTCTCCCGCATTGCAGGTGGATTTTTTACCAGCTGAGCCACCAGGGAAACCCCTTCCTGCAGCCTGGGGATGACAAGTCAAGGAAGGGGTGGGGGAAGGCAGGCAGTGAGTAGGTGACCAGCTGGCCCAGTTTGCCTGGAATTGAGAGGCTCCAGGCTGTGAGACTTCTGCTGCTAAAAGCTGGACTGATCTCCCCGCTGTGCGTGACTGTGTGTTCAGGTAGGGTAAGAGCAGAGAACAGAGCTGGGCGCTCCCAGCCTGTCTGAAGGTCAGAATTAGTTTTGCCTTGAATGGAGCGTGGTAAAGCCAGATGGAGCACCATCGCCCCCTGCAGGTAAGAAGTTTGGGTGTAGAAAGTTCAGGAGGGGAGTTCCCAGTGATCCCAGAGCATCTCAAATTTGATTTTAAGGTTTCTGTTACTGTTTATTTTTTATTGAGTTAAGTGATCCCATCATATACTTATTTCCTTATGATTTGCTGCTTTATCCTAAAAGTAAAGTGCTAACATTTTTCAGTTACATGATGGTTCCAGCTGACGTAGCCTCAGCTGATTGGTGCCGCTATTGAGGCATCTGTGTCCAGTGTTTAGTATCTTTCCCTCGAGCTAGTGTAAATAGACGAGGACCTTTACTCCAGTGGTTGATCCCAAGCTAAAGCGATGAAGTTTGCCAGCGTAAATGGCCATTGGTTCAATATTGCTGAAATTATCGTGGTATAAAATGCTTTGGGCAATTTTAATTTCTGCTTGTGTAAAACAGTAACCTGATTCAAAAATCAAACAGCAAGTTTCTCCCCTGAACTGCTGTCCCCCAGCACTCGGTTCCCCTCCCCACAGGCAGCCGGTGTTGATGTGTTTCCTTCTCAGGTATCATATATTGGAAACTACTCTTTAATCTTTTAAGGTGTTCGCGTTCTTCGCACTGGCCTTCAGATGTGTGCCAGAAGGCGTGTGCCTGTTTCGGAAAGCGGTGTTGAGCCCCACTGCTGCCTCTTCCCGCCCTCTGCACCTCCTGCAGGGCGGTTCCCTGGAAGGCCCCCAGTGCAGGGATCTTGAGAGCAGCCTCGGAGGTCAGGGCAGCAGGCGTGCACTGAAATCCAGGTGGTTCTTGGCTTGGGTGTTCTGGATGGTTTACCTGGTGTTGAGAAGGTACGTTTCGTCAGGGAGAGTGACAGCCCTTGCTGATGCTGAATGATCCTACAGGATCTTGAAAGACGTTTTCTAATAATCACCGGTTTGTGAAGCAAGGTGTGGCCCGAGCTGTGAGTCCTTAGGCACCCCGCAGAGCTTAGAAACGCGGTGCTGACTTGCCCCTGGACTGGGCTCCTTGGGAGCCTGGGCTCCTACCCTGTGTGGACCTCACTGGGCACCTCTGCCTGCCAGGCGAGTCCACCCCCGGCTTGAGAGCACAGCACTACTTGCTGATACTCACACACTGTCGCTGTGAAGCTGATTTATCCCCTCCGTATCCTGCCCTCCATCATTTCCGAGTTTTAGTTTAATTTTCTGGTTTCTAGTTATGACCAGAAAATAAAACCTCCAGGGCTATTCTCATTAGCTTTGTAAAAGACGTCTGGGATTTTAGAATTTGGCTTTGAATAATTTGGATCAAATCTCATTAATGTGTCTACAGACACTATTAAGATCTCTCTCATTTGTAACAGTCATGTAAAAAAAAATAACTCAGAAGTATGTTTTATCAGTAGGTTTATTTCTAGGCAGTTTCATGAGTCCTTTTAAAAAAAAAAATAGGATGGTTAAACTGAAAAGATGCCAAGCATGCTGGAATGTTAATGATACAGGATCAAGGGAGAACAGCGCCCTCCTCCGAGAGGCCACCAGGGAGAGGAGAGGCCACCAGAGAGAGACGGGGCATGTCTGAGCTCCCTCGGGAGAGGACGCTCGGGTTCCCTCTCTGCCAGGCTGCTTTGCTGGTTACAGATTTGCTGCTAATTTGACTAGAAACCAGTTGCATTGCCCCCTGCTTCTCTTGCTGTAGTGTGTTTGAAGCAGTGACAGCGTTTCCTGGAGGGTAACCGGATGCCACTTGTATTGATAGGCAGTGGAGAGACGGATTTTAGACCTCAGATTGAGAATCTGAATAAGAAGCTCTTCACGGTGGTCGCCTGGGACCCCCGAGGGTACGGACACTCCCGCCCCCCTGATCGGGACTTTCCAGTGGACTTCTTTGAGCGAGATGCAAAAGATGCCATCGACCTGATGAAGGTGGGTCTCGAGAGGACGGAGGCTAGACGTCTGCATTTATTTTCTTTCTGTTTGTTCTTTCTTCAGGGCGCCGCCTATAGACATTCAAAGGATTCAAATAGATACAAAGAGGAAAGTGTTTAGAGACACCGCTACATGGCTTTGAGGCTCTTTGCTGGGCAGTTTTATTACATAAATAAACACACAGTTTGTATTGATGGCATCTTTCTATACCTAATGGTTTTCCAGGTTACTGTTTCATTGGACAGTTTATCACAGATATACTTCCATGTTAACAAATACAGGGATACTTCAGTTTATAATAAGCACTTAGTATTCATTCCACTGTGTGGACACACTGTGTCTTATCTTAACTCCCCTGTCTTCTGATGATAGATACATTATTTCTAAGCTGCTGCTGCTGCTGTGTGTGTGTGTGTGAGTGATTATACAGGAAGTGCAGTGAACACTTGTGTGTGGACACTGTGGCCCTTATTTACTGCTGTAAATAGTGCTGGTGTGGACTTTGTGGGCCTGCCCTGGTGCGTGTGTGTGAATCCGTGCACATTGAGGAGATGACTTGCTGCATGATGGAAGATACAGGATGGAGCCAACGTATACCCCACAGGAGTCACACCAGCGTACAGTCCTGTCGACAAACGTCTCGGACTAATAGTTAATTCACTTTCCCAGTCATTCAGTTTTTAACTGCTCGGGAGCGTCTCTCAGGTGTAACCGCTGTCCGTTTACCCCATCAAGCGCATTCTTGGAGCCTGGCCGACTCACCCAGAGGTTCAGTAGCACCCCACCCTCACCGCGGTGTCTCCTCTGTCCCGAGCCTCCTCCTGGGCCGGTTCTTCCCAAAGCTGCAGTCAGTGACTTGACAAGATGCGGTGGCTCCAGCCCTCCAGCAGCTCTCTGGAGGCCCTCTCTGATCTGCAGACCTGTCCTCCGCGTCTGCTCTGAGGCCTGTGTGGATGCACACACGTTGTCACGACCAAGCAGAGCTGATTCCCGCTGTGTCCTTTTCCGGGAGATATGCACCCTGAAGGTGGAGCACCCCCACCCCAATGCAGAACAGTACAGGATGCTGTCCGCATGCTGAGGCGTCTGTGACAGCGGCCTTCTCACCACAGCAAACCGAGAGGAGATGTTGATGTCGCAGACCATGGGCTCCGGGGTCTCTCCCTGACCCGCGGACACGCCACAGCTGTGTTGATCCCAGGCATTGTTGGTCTCGGGTCCTCTGCGCGGCTGGGAGCCCTAACCGTGCTGTGCGTTTTCCTGTGTTTGTCCAGACGCTGAAGTTTAAGAAGGTCTCTTTGCTGGGGTGGAGCGACGGGGGGATAACAGCCCTCATCGCAGCCGCACGGTACCCCTCGTATGTCAGCAAGATGGTGATCTGGGGGGCCAACGCCTTCGTGACTGAGCAGGACACAGAGATTTACCAGGGTAGGTCCCTCCGCCCGCCCTGCTTGGACGTGTGTTGACAGGTTGTGGAAAGATGAAGCTTGTCAGCAAAGCCGTGCACTTGAGGCTGCATTTTAAAGTTTGCTGTTTCCAGAAGTGACAGTCAGGAAAAGGCTGATAAGTCAGTGTTTACAGTTACTGCTGTGCTGGTGGCCTTCTGGGAGGGAGGGGTTGACACGAAGTGTAAGTTGCAGCCGCTTTCAGGCACCCTGAGTGTGGAAGGGAACTGTACTCCGGTGGGAAAAACTCTTGTGCTGCTCACACTTTGTAAGGTTGTCCTTCAGGCTTACTGTGAGGACTTCAAGACACAGAGCAGGGGCTGGCAGATGCAGCCCTCGGGCCCGGCCACGGCCTGTGTCCAGCTGAGGCTCCAGTGCAGGCAGCCGGCACTGTGGGTGCCGGGGACTGGCTGGGGTCCCTACCCAGGCCCGGTGCAGGTGCCTGGCTTGCCCACCAGGCCCCCAGTCAGGCCATCCAGCTGCCAGCTCGGGAGCTGCTCGGCCCTCAGCAGCCGCACCTGCCCCGGTGACCCCAGCCCTACCCCGTGGCTGCCCCTCCTCTCCCGAACCATTTCCCCAGTTGGTCAGAGTTTAACAAAATACAAAAAAACCCTCCTGGGGGGTCTCCTCACTGAGTGGG
>SJYC01137194.1:0-11177 GCA_006408675.1 Madoqua kirkii
CTCCCCTCTCTGTCCTCCTGCACCACGCGCTCCTCCCTCCGGCCTCCTTCCCCCTCTACTTCTCAGGCGCTTCTCTGCATCCTCCCTCCCAGCCGCAGTCTGCTCAGTTCCGCCCAGAGCAGTTCAGCGTCCTCAGCCTCTGGAGTCAACCCCCTGCCCATCTGCAGGCAGGGGAGCAGGAGGAGAATGGCAGGCGCTCTCTGCCCGGTCGCCTGCCCCGAGCAGCAGTTCAAGTAGCCCATTCCCCGCGCGCTGGGCTTCCGGTGCCCGGCCCTGGCCCTGTTCCGGTCACCACACGTCCTGTCTTCAGGGCGGGTCATGCAGGAGGGGCTCGGTGAGCACTCTTCACTGTGCTCAGGAGCATCAGACTCTCCAGAGTCACCGCCTTTTAAAGAAAAATGGAAAAACTGGGCTAAGGGATTGAATTCGCTTATCCATTCTGAAGCCATCATTTCCTTTCTGATCAGAGTCATCTGTGAGACAGTAAAGAATTTCTCCAGTGTTAGAACTTGGAGCAAATGATGTTGATGCATTTCTCAGTGTATGTAAATGCAATTCAGAAAAACTCTGTTGTAAGTAATCTCATTTTTACTCTGCTGACCCCAGTTAGGGGAATACCCGCGTCCATCTTATACCTTTAATGGAAGCCATTACTTTAGATCTGATTTCATTCCCTGGGTCAGAATCTGCTGGTGCCCAGGACCACCGTGGGGAACAGAATGCGGCAGGACCCTGACACAGCAGTCAGCATTCACGGTGGACGCAGAAGCCGTGGCAGTGACCGTGCTGGGCAGCGGCGCGGGGGCTGGGGGGAGGCCTGGCCGGCCGGGGTGGAGCCTGGCGAGCCACATGGAGAAGGGGCAGCTTGCCCACCGACCCAGCAGCCAGCGCCATGGCTCCAGGTGCGCTGCGCTTGGGGTTTTCACAGACGAGCTCCAGTCTGAGATTAAACCCATCCTTGCCCACACATCTGCCTTCCAGGCATCCGGGATGTTTCTAAGTGGACTGAGAGGACCAGAAGGCCTCTGGAAGCCCTCTATGGGTTCGACTACTTTGCCAGGACCTGTGAAAAGTGGGTGGACGGCATAGAGCAATTTAAGCATCTTCCAGACGGTAGGTCACACAAGCCACTTAACGGTCCTTTTGCTGGTCAGAGAGTTCCCCTGATGCTTGAGCATTCCTCAGGGGTTGACATGCTCGTCCACCATCCTTCCACACTGACGCGTGAGCACAGGGTGATCATGTACAAAGGCAAGTCTTGTGCCGCACACCCTCCTGGCATCAGAGACAGACGTGTGTACAGAGTTCACGTTGTTGAGTCTTTCGTAGCACGCTGGTCTTTTCCCCTTTGTCTCCAGAAGTCTCACATGCTTTTCTAACTCCAGGATGGCCACTCAGAAACAAACAGTGGCCCCGTAGACATCCCCCTTTTCACAGCTAAGCCCACTGCCGCCTCTGTTACCGACAGGAGAGCAGGGGGTCTCTGCGTGACCCTCGGCCCCAGTGGAGTCAGGACAGGAGAAGGGCATTCAGCCCGCTCCTGTCTTCAGAGCGACTTTGTGTCACTTCAGCCGTGACGGGTGTGTTGCACTAACAAGAACGGGCGCCCTTGAGAGACGCTCTGAACTGAAGTCTGTTCTTAGAGCTGTTTTCGTTTGTAATCTCTCGTTTTTCTGATTGCCAGAAGAACAGAAAGTAGGTGGGGTCTGACCTGGAAACACTCGGTTACCAAACGGTTATGATTCAGGGCCCAGTGAGTGAGTCATCTGTCAGAACGTTCATAATGAGAAGGACGTTTGGAAATGTTACTTTTTTGCTGTAAATTCAAAACAAGTATATCCTGTTCAAATGCAGTATCCACCCATCGAAACAGGCCCTTGAAGTATGTTTCAGGAGGCTGGACAGACAAGCCACAGGCAGGAGTGACTGTTTCCCGAAGGACGGGGGTCCGGGGCTTGTGGGGTCTTCGTTCCCCGACCTGGGATGGAACTCCCCTGCAGGGGAGGCGTGGAGTCCTAACCTCTGGACCGTCAGGGAAGTCCCTGCAAAAAACTCTGAAAACTGAACAGTAAGAAAACCGCCTAATTAAAATACAGACCAAACAGCGAGATCCCACTATACACCCCTTAGAACAGCCGCTCAGAGAAACTGTAGGGCAGGGAGGGCACTCTGCGCGGTATCATGGTGCCGCGTCCGTGTCATCCCGCGTTTGTCCAAACCCACAGCGTGAGAATCGCGGACGCGGGACGGTGATGGCGTGTCTGCTGTAACAGGCGTCTAGTGGGGGGCTGGTGACGGGGAGGCGAGGAGACAGGCTGTGTGCCCGTGCGAGAGGGAGGGAGAAAGTGTCACGGAGAATCCAGCGTCACGTGAGTCGCCTTCCTTCAAGGCCGTCAGTAGACGGCCTCTCTCCCCGCAGGGCCGGCTCCGTGCATCTGGCCCCTTGTCCGGCCCTCGGGGTTGTAGCCGCTCAGCGTAGCGTGGGGACGCGTCGCGGGTTTGGCATCAGACAGGACCAGGTGTGGCTCTGGCTTTGCCACGTGGCTGCCGTCTGAGCAGATTCAGGGAAAATGGCAGATCGGGACCGGAGCCTGGCCTGTGCCTTGCAGCCCAGGAATGCGGTCGTCCCTCAGGGCAGGGCCTGTGGTCTCCCCAGGGCGGGTGGGGGCAGGCGGGGTGGGAGGCAGCTTCTGTCCTGCTGAAGCCGTGGCTTCGCTGTGAGGAACGCAGAATTGGAAGGCTGCGGGGGCCCCTATATTTCAAGGGAGGTTTTCAGATGCCCCAAGTAGCATGAAGACTTGCAGGTTTTTTTGTTCAGCTGCTGTTATATGAATTATGAGTCTTAATCAGCCAGGCCTCCTTGTTCACTAGTAGAGCTTAAAGGAAAAAGGCCAAGAGAGACAAAGAAAAGGAAACCTGGAGACTGTCCGAGCTGGAAGCACTCGGGCCGTCTGATCCAGGCCAGACGCTGGCGGGGGTGGGGGTCCACCCCCGCCCCAGGAGGGCCTCAGGAGAGCAGTCTCGTGTCTTGCAGGAAGCATCTGTCGGGACCTGCTCCCCCTGGTCCAGTGCCCCACCTTAATTGTGCACGGCGAGAAGGATCCCCTGGTCCCACGTTTCCATGCCGACTTCTTACACAGACATGTGAGAGGGTCGAGGTGAGTCCAACTGCAGCCAGACCTCTGCCCCAGGGCCGCGGGAGGCAAACGGGAGGCGAAGGCTGAGGGCTGGGCTTTCAGGGTGCACCCCAGCCCATTTGGGAACGGGCCCAGGTGCCCTGGGTTTTGGCAGCGGGATCGGGGCTCCCGCCCTGGTGGCACCCAGCCGGACCCTCGGGAGCTTTCACTGCAGAAGCGCCGCCAGCCCCGCAAGCCTGTAGAATCGGGGACGCAGGTCGCCCGTCCCTGGCCGGCCACGCGGACACTTCCGTTGTCGGCGCTTTTGCGTGTCCCTCCTTTCCTGGTGTTCTTAGCACAGACGCGGTCCTGTTCTGCCTTCAGCTTTGAGTCCCGCTTTTTTCCTGCCTAAAATTATGTTGGACATGTTTCACGTTAAGCCTTAAACAAGTACACCTCAGAGAAGATCCTGTTCCTCAGAACCACAGGAGAGCAGGGTCTGCCCGCTGGCCCCGGGCACGCTGGAGGGCCTAACGAGACGTGTCAGCGGAGTCTGGTCTTCAGTCTCATTCATTTCTGTATGGAGCAGAAATTCATCGCTTAAATACTCGGCTGACGTGAGAGCCAGCTTCTGCTGGCACTTACCTCAGGTGAAAACTCCACGTCGAATACACCCTGATAACACAGTGCCGCACATCGTGAAGGAGTAGTGTCTGGCCAGGAGGTCGTGGCTCACAGTAAACACCCAGGGAGCCTTGACCCGTTGACAGCCTGTGGGTTCACTCCAGAGATGCTGTCATCACCCGGGACATCTTTGGAACTGTACAGAATTCTTTTGAAATTGGCCTCATTCTAAGTGACCTAAGAACATCCTCCTCCTCCCCATGAGCCACATCCAGTGCCCACTGCAGGCCAGCCCGCCTGGGCCGCCCCGAGCAGGCTGTAGACTCAGACACAGTCCCTCTACTTCCTAATTGTGCTCTTTATTCCACAAGAGATTTTAACAAACAGATATCTTGGACAGTTTATAAATGTGGGAAACATGCTTCTTATTCTGTAATAAAACGTCACTAGTATAAACTTGTATGATTTCTGTTTCCAAACAGCATTTCATATTTCAGAAGGCATCTTACTTTACTACGATATCTAATTATACTTTACAGCAAAATCATGGAAAAAACTATTGTCCCCATTTTACAGATGGGGTAAAATCAAGGCTGAGACATGTTAGGTCATCTTCCAAGGTTGCATAGCTAGTAAATGACAAGTCCTGGATCTTTTTTTCCCCTCCCCCACCACAGCTGCCTCTCACACTTATTTTAATATGATGGTGAGAGGCCTGAATCACGTACTTTCTGACCTGGTTAAGAGTCTTCTGTCTTCAGAAATGACAAGTTTTTGCACACTGATGCTCATGATAAACGACGTGTATTCTCTTAGAGAGCCAAGTTCAGTAAAAGTCTGCAGGAAAGTTTAATTTAGGAATTCTGTTCCAGACCCATCTCCTAGCAACTGAATACATCAATATGGGAGAAAAATATTCCCTTACCGTTCAGATGTTAATGGTTTCAGTACTTTGGTTTATGGAAGGTCGTTTTCTCAGAGCTGGATTCTGTGGAACAATTGAGTCAAGAGGACAGTGTTGCTGCGATGACTGTCTGAAACTGGCCGTGTATCAGGCTTGCGCCCTCCCGCTGCCAGGAGCGCCCTGTAGGTTGGGCAAGAAGCTAAACCATGGTGGTTAATTTTGGACCCACAGAAGGAAGGTTGATTCCTTGAACACCAAGGCCCTCCTCCAACTGTGCTCACAGGCTTTCTGACCCCTAGGGAGCCACTTAAGTACAGGGTGCTTCCCATGAACTTGGGGCTTCATTTTCTTGCCAGAAACAAAGACACGCTCTGTCCCCTCAAAGGTTTTACCTGCAGATAGGTATCAGGTACGAAACAAATGCCTTTGTCTCCTGGAACTGCACCCAGAAACAGTCGTGTGTATTTCTGTAGCCATTCCCCAGGTGGGCTGGGTGGTGTCTGCCATCCCTCCTTGCTTTCTTGCGGAATGAAGGGGGATGCATGTGCACCCCTGGGACGAACAGAGACTCAGCACAGAGTAGCCGCCTCTGCGGGTGGGACACTGGTGTGGGCGCAGGGGGTCAGGGCCCGCAGGGAGTGTGGCGGTCAGTCAGTGGTGCCCTCGGGCCTGCTGGTGCTCTTTGCTGGGACCGAGCTCGCTACCGGAGGAGCACAGACCGCACACAGCTGAGCAGACGGACTCGTAGCTGGTGTTGCTGCTTCCTGCTTGGGAATCACAAAGCATAGAAGAGGGCTGGCCCCCTCAACGTGGGGCTCCACGTCAAGGTCTAGCTCGGTCCACGCTGGGAGGCCCGGGGCGGCCCAGTGCCCCCTTGCCTGCCAGCATCCTCGGCGGCTGGCTTTTTCTGTCCCTTGAGGATAGAGGCTGTGAGCGTCCTGGGACCCCCGTCCCTCTAGAGGGCTGCTCGCCCGTCTCTTCTGAGCAGCACTGAGCTTGACTGGGGAGGCCTAAGCTGCTGCTGGTGGCGTTGCTGACCCTCCCCAGGGACTCAGAAAGATGCCGACCGCAGATCCTCCTCTGTTGAGCTGGTGATCCTGAGAGCCTGGATACCCCCTCAACCCCCTGCCCCACATGGTCAGTTGCCAGAGACCGGCAGCTCTGTCTAAGCTTCGCCCCTGCCCGTTCACCGAGGTCCTGGAGCTCCCAGCCCCCTGCTGTGGAAAGCAGAGAAACAGGCTTGGTAACTGGCATTCTGCCTGAATATAGTCCTCTTAACATCCAGTGACAGTGGGCAGAGCGAGCCAGACCTGCGTGTATATCCTGGAACCTTTGTTTAAAACTCTGTGTCTGCATTGTCAGAGAAGCCTGTCTTTATTAAAGAAATCGCAGACCATCCACATCCAAGGAGCCCCGTTGAAAGGAAGCGCCTCCTGAAGGGGACGGGGTGTCCTGAGGGCCGCAGATCCCAGCGGCCACCCCCAGCCTCGGAGGCACTGTCCTGCGTGGGGCCGGCCGTGTGCAGACTTGCCGTCCTCCAGCACCCAGGGCGGCCTGGGGGTTTCGGCAGCAGATATTCCAGGAAGCTCCAGTCCAGTGGATTCTGGAGCATCTTTCCAATCCTCTCTTAAAACCAGTCTTAATAAAATGCTTTTTACTGTAGGTAACCTCCAGATTGCACGACCTCCTCTCAGTCAGGTTTCTAGTCAAACCACTCCTTGCCTGATTTCAGCCCCAAGTGCGGCGCGTGCGCTCCTTGGCTGCTGGGGCAGACGCGGGCGCTCACTCCCGAGTCTCCGTTCTGGGGCCAACCCTTAAGATGGACTCACCCTTCCTCCTGATGGAGGGTGCAGGGGAGAGAAGACAGGGCAGTTGCTCGGCGAGGGTTCCGTGAGACCTCAGGGAGGGGCGGGGTTTCTGACGATGGCCACTAACCTTCAGCGTTTCCGGCAGGTTGCATCTGATGCCGGAGGGCAAGCACAACCTGCACCTGCGCTTCGCAGAGGAATTCAACAGGTTAGCGGAAGACTTCCTCCAGTGACCACGCCCCAGCACGCGGGGTCTGGTGCGGTCCCGGCCCGCGAGCCAGTCCTCCGCCCCCCTGCCTGCCCTGTGCTTCCCCCGACTGCTCCTAATGCGGTGCCGCTGAGGACACAGCATCCTCTTCCATGGCTGCAGAGCTTGAGTCTGACCTTTTCGTCCTCGGACTTCCTTCCATTGCCTTAAATAAATCCTGTCGAGATTCACTTTACTTTCAGGTAAAGCTCAGTGTGTGTGGTGCTCACCACCGCCGCTCCAGGCGCCTGAGCGCACATGCTGCCCTGTCGGAGGTGTGCAGTGGGCTCTGCAGTCCCCACCCTGTTCAGAGAGGTGGGGAAGCTGAAAGTGGCCCCCGCCCAGGGCCCTGGGCTCCATGTATTAGGATTCCATGGCTGCTGGGATCAGAGCAAACCGGGACAGAAGGCCAGCGTGGTGCCCTGCGCGCTCCCTGCACACTCCTGCCTGCTAGTCCCTGAATGCTTTGGGCCAGTGCAGATAAATCTGCTTGCTTGCCTCCCTCCCTGGTGTCTCAGCTGGTAAAGAATTCACCTTCAACGCAGGAGAGACCCAAATTAAATCTCTGGTTTGGGAAGATCCCCTGGAGAAGGGAATGGCAACCTACACCAGCATTCTTGCCTGGGAAATCCCGAGAGAGGAGCCTGGTGGGCCAGTCCGTGGGGTCCCAGAGTCAGACGCGACTGAGCGACTTAACACTTTTGAGTACTTGCCTCTCTCTACTGAAAGAGCAGAAAGGCTATTGATTAAAAAGATGAAAATAGAAATACTATTAAAAGTTACTAGACCCAGAAATATACTTGGAAAGGAACCATTCAGTGAAAGAATAAAAATTATTTGCAATAGAGAGAGACCACAGGTTTTGGACACATGCTTTTTTATTAGTATAGATATCTTAGACAATACTGCAATTTCAAAAGAAGTTCCACATTATTATTACATCAACAGTGAATTTCTGACAGAGGCAAAACTGAGCACCATAGTATACGAATAGAGAGACCATGCTGGACAGGGCAACGGAAGTCACTAAGGGTGCACGATTTTTCTGACAAGTTCTCAGGCCTCGTCCTCGCCCTCCTCCTCCTCGAACTCGCCCTGCTCGTCGGCCGTGGCGTCCTGGTACTGCTGGTACTCGGACACCAGGTCGTTCATGTTGCTCTCGGCCTCGGTGAACTCCATCTCGTCCATGCCCTCGCCCGTGTACCAGTGCAGGAAGGCCTTGCGCCGGAACATGGCCGTGAACTGCTCCGAGATGCGCTTGAACAGCTCCTGGATGGCCGTGCTGTTGCCGATGAAGGTGGCCGACATCTTCAGGCCGCGGGGCGGGATGTCGCACACGGCCGTCTTCACGTTGTTGGGGATCCACTCCACGAAGTAGCTGCTGTTCTTGTTCTGCACGTTCAGCATCTGCTCGTCCACCTCCTTCATGGACATGCGGCCCCGGAAGATAGCGGCCACGGTCAGGTAGCGGCCGTGGCGCGGGTCGCAGGCGGCCATCATGTTCTTGGAGTCGAACATCTGCTGGGTGAGCTCGGGCACCGTCAGCGCCCGGTACTGCTGGCTGCCGCGGCTGGTGAGCGGCGCGAAGCCGGGCATGAAGAAGTGCAGGCGCGGGAAGGGCACCATGTTCACGGCCAGCTTGCGCAGGTCGGCGTTGAGCTGGCCCGGGAAGCGCAGGCACGTGGTGACGCCGCTCATGGTGGCCGACACCAGGTGGTTGAGGTCCCCGTAGGTGGGGGTGGTCAGTTTCAGGGTGCGGAAGCAGATGTCGTACAGTGCCTCGTTGTCAATTGAGTAGGTCTCGTCCGTGTTCTCCACCAGCTGGTGCACGGACAGCGTGGCGTTGTAGGGCTCGACCACCGTGTCGGACACCTTGGGCGAGGGCATGACGCTGAAGGTGTTCATGATGCGGTCAGGGTACTCCTCACGGATCTTACTAATGAGAAGGGTCCCCATCCCAGACCCCGTGCCGCCCCCCAGCGAGTGGGTCAGCTGGAAGCCCTGCAGACAGTCACAGCTCTCGGACTCCTTCCTGACCACGTCCAGGACCGAGTCCACCAGCTCGGCGCCCTCTGTGTAGTGGCCCTTGGCCCAGTTGTTCCCGGCACCGCTCTGGCCTGCCAGAAGGAAAGGACAGTATCAGATGCTAACACTTGAGTAAGGAATTCCAAATTCTGTCTTCCTGATTCTGGACTAATTTTAGAGAGGAAAGATTCTTCTTTTTCAGAAAGACTGTCTACCTACAGAAAAGTTTTCTATATATCAGTGATCCTCAGAAACACTGAAGATCTAATACAACAAAAGATTTAGTTCATATGACATTATTAATTAAGAAGATAGTTTAACAAAACCCAACTGGTTTAAAACTAAGAACCTTCTGTAAATTCTTATTGATAAATCAATTGCTGTGAGCTGGCAGGGCGGAGGTGCCCGTGGTCAGAGGGCCGGCTCAGCTTCTGCTCACAACCAGCGCCTTTGGCCTCGGCTCCTTGAAAGGCTGGCCTGTCGTCACGGGTCCTCTGAAATGGCCGGTGGCCTGTGAGCTGCTGCTGGAAGCTCTCCTTCACGCTTTGTTCTCTGCCGCCCCCTCAACCCCCGGGCTGCTCTGCAGTGGGAGGGCTGCGGCAGCCCCTGCAGGCTGGCCCTGGCCTTTGAGCTGTGTGGACGGGGCCAGAGGGCTGACAGCTATGGACCGGGGACAGTGAGGCTGGGACACGGGGCCTCTGTGGACACACAGCCCCCCCCAGGCACTCAGCAGTGACCCCCATGGGGTCAGGAGGGAGGGGGCCCACAGAGCCAGGGCCCACACATCACCCCTACGTACCAAACACGAAGTTGTCGGGCCTGAAGATCTGGCCGAAGGGTCCAGACCTGACGGAGTCCATAGTGCCCGGCTCCAGGTCCACCAGGATGGCCCGAGGCACATACTTGTTACCTGCGGGGACAGAGCAGGACTCAGACCTGGCGCTCGCAGAGCAATCAGACAACGCCCTGCCCTCTGTGTCTCTCGGGGCAGAGCTCATCCCAGAAAATTCCAGCAAGAGGAGATGAGAGGAGGTTCCTGCTCTACAAAGGGAGATGAGGGCCTGCCCGGTCAGGGGCCGAATGCAGGGGCCTTCAGGGGCTCTGAGGGTATTTCTGAGCAGCTGACATTTAAATGCACGCAGGAAGCCTTTCTTTGTTGTGTGTGTGTTCCGGCTACACTGGGGCTGCCAGAGAGCGGAACACAGGAGAGGGGGCCGGGCGCGCGGCAGCCTCACCAGCAGCCTCGTTGTAGTACACGTTGATTCTCTCCAGCTGCAAGTCACTGTCTCCATGGTAACTGCCAGTGGGGTCGATGCCATGCTCATCGCTGATGACTTCCCAAAACTGGAGGCAGAGAAAGAAGCGCGTGCTGGTCTGGCATCCTGGGTGTCAGCACGGTGGCCCCTCCCTCCCTCCCCCGCCCTGGGAACAGGGGCACTGTGGTCAGACAGGCCAGCAGCTGCCGCCCTGTTCCTCCAGCAGCTTCTGCGGAGGGGCTCAGGGACGTGCAGAGCCTCAGCTGTGTCAGGGAGATAGACTGGGAAGCAGGGAGGGGCCCTGGAGGAGGAGGGGGCACGGCTGCGGATGCTCTGGAGGCTGGAACCCCCGGGCAGGGCTGGGCGTCAGCATCCCAGCCGATGGACGGGTCCTGGCAGGACCCAGGACAGGTGGAGCCCGCCCTGCGGCTGCCTGCAGAGATCGCCGTGTCCTGGCGCAAACCGGACCCAGCCCTGCAAGCAGCGCCGCGTTAGGGGCGGGCATCCGCGGGCTCCTGGGTCACTGACTGCAGAGGCGGAATGGGGGGGTGAGGGGCAGGGTGCAGCGTGCGTCTGCAGCAGGAAAGGCGGGGGGCGGGTGGGCAATATGGCGGTTGTGAAAGAGACCACGTCCTTATGCGGGCGCCCGCCCACACCCGGGCACCCGGCCCGCGGGCACCCGCCCACTGCGGCGGCTCGGCCTGGGGCGGCCACCTGCCGCCGCGCCCACGGCAGTCAGACTCCGGCGCCACCCGCCACCCCGTCTGGATGGTGCACCCTGTCTGTTGGACCCACGAGAACCCTCCATAGCATCTGTCCCCCAATGACACTGCAGTTTTTTCATTCGCACTGCAGACAATATACGCAAAATAAATTCCGCAGCAGGCCACGGGATTTTCACGACCAAAGCCCCCACCCAAATCTCAGACGCTAATCTACCGGGGAGGTACCAACCGCGTCCCTCACAAGGGCTTGGGCCGGGGCCGTAATTAAAGACCCACAGCTGCGTAGCCCTGAGCATCAGTGCGGGCTGTGAGGCGCCCGGCCCCGCCCCGCCCTGCGCCCGCGCTCCTCCCGGGGGTCAGCTTCCTATCCGGTCCGGCTGCGGCCCCGGCGCGCACCCTGGGGACCCGCCGCCCCCTCTCCGTCCCTCCGGGGTTCCCACCCGCGGCCCCCTCCGCGGCCCCCCGGGACCCC
>SJYC01137196.1:0-13288 GCA_006408675.1 Madoqua kirkii
TGTGTGTGTCTGTGTGTGTCTGTCTGTGTGTGTCTGTGTCTATCTGTGTGTGTGTCTGTGTGTCTGTGTCTGTGTGTGTGTCTGTGTCTGTGTGTCTGTGTCTATCTGTGTGTGTGTCTGTGTGTGTGTGTGTGTGTGTGTGTCTGTCTGTCTGTGTCTGTCTGTGTGTGTCTGTGTCTATCTGTGTGTGTGTCTGTGTGTCTGTGTCTGTCTGTGTGTGTCTGTGCCTCTGTCTGTGTGTGTGTCTGTGTGTGTATGTTTGTGTGTGAGGGGGAGGATGCATGTGCCTCCTGCCTGTTACGTCGCCTCGTCCCTGTGGCCCCTTTTGGAGGTGGGCGTCCTGCTCCAGGTCTGCAGCCGCGTGTGGCCGCTGAGCCCGGGGAGTCTGCACTGAGATGTGCTTTGATGTGAGTGCTCATCCGGTTCCATGGACTCAGGAAGTTAAAAGAATGGAAAGATTCCATCACTAATTTTGTATATTGATTACCGATCAATATAGCATCTTGGATACATTTCTGAAATTAATCTCACTTGTCTCTGTCTTTGATGACTGCTGCGCTCGTGGTGACTACTGGAACATTCTAAGTTACCTGTGTGGCTCACGGTGTATTTCTGCAGCTCTGGAGAAGTAAGCATCATTACCATCCCAAGCTGACAGCTTCAGAAAGAAGGCTCATAGTTGACCAGCCACAAAGCTTGTAAGTGAAGGCTTGGAGCTTCCTTCTACAAAGAAAAAGGGCAGGGGAGTTTTAAAGGCTTGGCCAGGATGAGGTTAAGACCCAGCCTTCATTATCCCTAAGGACCGTCCTGACCTGGGGGCCCGGGCAGCGGAGGCCAGGGACTGCTTCTTTCCCAGGACGTCCTTTTCCTCTCTGGGGCCAGTTCCTCCAGCTTTAAAGTGATAATTACAGGTGCCCTGCAGCCAGCTTTGTGAGTGGGAAATGAGAGGCTCTATATGAAAGTGGGTCCAGTTTAAGGAGCAAAAAGTCCCCTGTAAAACCCCAGGTGATGCTGTTGTTACAGATAGTAAGCCCATTTGCCATGTTAATGGCGGGCAAAGTCATGGCCCTGTCACCCCTGCTCCAGGAAGCTGGTCCTCAGGGCCGCTCCCTGCCCAGGCAGGTGCCTGGTGCCCCCTCTGGGGGAAGGGGCGTCTCCGGGGCGCCCACCATTCGCCCCCCCCTCCCCCTGGCTGGTGCCACACCCACGTGCAGAGGGCGTGGCCTCCACCTTCTCTCCGGTGCTGCCCCCAGCTTCCCTGCCCTGGACTCTTCACAACCAGCGGGACCTTTCCAGAAGGACAGGCAGAGGACAGGCCTGCTCCCCGTAGCTTCTTCGATCGCTCGGTTCACAAAGGGTTTCTGGAGACGACTGCCTCTTGGCCTTTGTAGTTTCATTCAAGGTGGGGAATTGGGAGCCGAGCAGATGAGACCTAGAGGGGCTGGTACTGGGTAGCAGGTGGGCATCTCCTGCGAGGGGTGGGGTCCACTCTCCTGCGTCCTCGTCAGGCAGTTAAGCAGGTCCTCTGAGCGCTCAGCCCCCGGTACGGAAACCTGGAAACTGGCTTCATTACACTGTGAAGACGAGAGAGGGTGTCTGGAAACAGTGAGTGAGTGACAGCGTTGGTTCCAGCAGGCCCAGGCCGTGGGCGTCCCTGGCAGCAAAGGCCGTCTCCTCCGCACCCAGCGTGCCCCCGGCCCGCCCGTCCCAGCCCCGCCCGTGTCTGAGCCCGGCAGTCAGAGACGCACCGGTGCAGAGAGGACGCCTGCCCGGCCGCAGGTGACTCAACCGGGGACTCCACGCCAGCAGGAGTCAGCCATGTGGGCTGCAGGAGGAAGTGGGGCCCGCCGAGCCTCCCCCCGCTAAGACAGGCTTTGAGGAGGCTTCAGGAGAAGGTGGCTTCTCCCCACGTCTCCCTGTGTTAGAGAAGAAGGGCTTCTCCGGGCCTGGACAGGGCGACAGGGGCGGGGAGCCAATCTCCTCCAGCCCCGGGTGGGTTCCTGTCTTGGGCTGATGTCACTGGTGTTGGAGCTGAACCACCCCTCTTCGGGTGACAAGACAAAACTCAGGCGGGAGAGGGAAGCCGCGAATTCCCTGCGCAAGGCTGGGCCTGCGTCTTCCTAAAGGCTCTGCCTTCCCCTGCTGCTCCCTCCGCCCTGCGAGCCTTTCAGCGGACCTGCCCTTGTCCTTGGTCCTTGACGGCGGCCCCTGCCCTTGGCGGGTGCCTCAGCAAGGGACAGACGTGGTCCAGGGGAAACGAATGTCAAGCATCAGCTTCCTCTGTAGAATAACGAGGACCCGAGGGCCATCCAAGGAGGAGGATGGTCTCAGTTATTCTGGAACAGCCTCTCTCACCGTCTTTGTGACCTCAGAGAAGGCCCAGGAGACCGGCTCCTCAGGAACAACCCTGTCTGCTCCTTCAGGTTTTTAATAAAAGTGTCTCTTTATGAAGATGGAGGAATTTTGCTTAAAGCATCTGCAGTGCCTGCCTAAAACATAGAGTCTGAACCCCAGTTTGAAGATAGTCAGCTCAACCAAAGTTTATAAATTTTTGCAGAATAATAATTTGGAGTATATAATAATGTTTTTCAACTACTTTCTGGAATGTTTCATGTCCCCATATGAGTTATTTTTACTAGAATTGTCAATCTGGACCTTTGTTAACAGAAAAAAATATATAGTATAAATGTGTGTGTGTAATATGCATACACATTATATATGTTATTGTGGTAAGGATGTCTTTCATATACACATATTTTCTGAGTATAAAATTTTAAAATTTATAAAATACTAAGCAGAAGTATGTTTTCCCACTCTCCTCTAGTCCTGTTTTTGATGTTGGATGTTTTCCTTTTTCCCTCCTTTCATGGATTATTTAGATATTTTTGTTCCTTTTCAGCATGGTTTCAATCATTTTTGCCTTGGACATTAAGAATGAAAAATACTGTTATTTTTACACTATGGCTTAAATGAGACATAGACCCACAAATTATCAAATACATGTTACCTTCTCCCAGCTGCTACCATTTTCCCTGTAACCTAGCATCTCTGGATCATACTAAGTTCTCTGAACAAACTGCTTCCCACGGCCAAGGCTGTTCACGTGACTGGGCTGAATATCCCCCACTCAGCCCGCGCCCACATTCCCTGAGGGGTTAACAGCACAGGCCCAGGTGGTTGGAGTGGGTGTGGCTCCTGATCCGCGGCTTGCCAGCTGTGTGACCTGGGGCAGGCACTTGACCTCTGTGCGCCTCCGCTGTGCCGTCTGTAAAGTGGGAGGAAGTGTTCTGTCAGCTGCTGACATGCGCATTGCTGTTCCCGTCTCCCGGAGAGCTCTTCCCGTAAATCGGGGCTCGGTGCCGGCGCCCCGGGTCCGTGATGCCCCCTCCTTCGTGCCTCGCGGCACACTGCCTGACCTCCATGCTGCCTTCCCAGCCTCTAGTCCTCGAGGCTGCCCACAGCCGGGAAGGGGCCGTGGGAAGGGAAGCTGCAGAGCTCCTCAGCGAGCTGAGGGTCTGGAGGTCAGCTGGGGTCCCAGCCCAGTGCAGGACGGCTCTGAGCCTGAGCCCCCCGAGGGCAGGGCACAGACGGGGCTGGAGTCTGGGATCCAGAGAGCTGTTCCTGCCGCTTCCCAGCTTCCTGGCCCCTTCACACCTGTCTTCTGAAGGCAAGATTTCCTGCACCAGAATCTGAACTGCCGGAGACCTGGGGTGAGGCCAGCCGTGCTGATGACCACCGAGCCAAGCCAGGCGCGGAAGGGGTGCTGGTCACTTTCGCGGAAGCTCCCGAGCTCAAGGTTTGCCCTGTTTCACCTTTAGGGCAAATGTGGAAAGATTGCCATCAGTGTTCCCCTCCCCGAGGTGAGGAAGCCAGGAGTTCCCGCGGAGCCTAGGACTGTCTTCTGCGGCAAGTGTGCAGGGCAGAGGCGGGGTGAGTGTGCAGGGCAGAGGAGGGGCGAGTGTGCAGGGCAGAGGCAGGGCAAGTGGCTGGCACCCAGCCAGCTGCCCGGGTTGCTTCCCCCACACCGCCCTCTGCCCTCCAGGGGCTCCCGGGCTCACCAGCACCCACTGCCAGGGTTCCCACCTGTGACAGAGGAGCCCCTCCTGCTATCCCCCGACCTGTGGTCTGCACAGCTTTCTCTAGGATAGTCTTTGCAGTGGGAGCAACGGCAACCTGCCACCCAGCTTGTAAAATCCCCTAAGGAAAATGTGATTAAAATATGGAGCACCTTTTCAACTATAAAAATCACACTGAGGCACATGTTAAAAGTGTTTATTGGACCTTTGAGCATTCACGTTATGGAAGAACACGACCTGCCCTCCTGATGCAGCGGGCAGTATGTCCATCTGTCTCACAACCTGAGGGTCTTAGGTTCTGGAAAAATCCAGGTCCCAGGACTGCGTCAGCTGTGCAGCCAGGAGTCTTGAGAGAAACCCAGATCGTCTCCTGTTCACGGTTCCCGTCTTTGCTGACCAAGTCCCAGACATACTTGATCTGATCGTGAAGGAATATTTCTACTTGTTTATAATCAGTTTTTATCTATACTTGATTATCATGTGCTAGAAAAATAGTAATGAGGATCATTTCAAACACAGGGTGGATTACTTTTGTTAAATTTATTATTCAGTTATACTAACTTGGTTGCACTCTCTCAGGCTGATGCTGTCTGTGCAGCTTGCTTCCAGTGTTCTCTTGTTTTGCTTAATTACAAGAAATATCTGTTAGGTTCACTCTTTTATCAGCAAGGCGTTTACCACTGGGCACTCTAAGCACAGCCCTTGCTAGTTTTCAGGACCCAAGAAAATGAGAGGTAGGGCTGACAAGTCCAAAATATGAAGAGAAACCTGCAATACTGAAATTAACACGTTTAATTAAATTAAACCTACATCAATTAGCCAAATGCGGCTTAGCATTTATAGCATAACACAAATTACAATAAAGTAAACATTTTACAAGATAGAAATTTAAACGTTTTTGACATGATGTGAGTGGTGCCTCCAGAAGTAGGAGTATTTTCTGTCTACAAAACTCTTACACTCGCCTCACCCATCCCTCACAGTCAGTATCACTGTCTGGATACAAAGAAATAATTTAAACTTTTTTTGGTAAGGAGAAAGGAGGTTAAAGAAGATGGAGATGGGTAGGAAAGGGGTGGTCCGAGGGAGATTTAACAGAGCTGTGAATTCTGCAAGGGGGGGAGGCACACGTGTGCGCTCGGCCACCGAGGAAACCAGAGGTCTTGCCCAATCCTTTCCTCGCGCTGGCCAGCAGGGGGCGGCTGGCCGAGGCCCGCCTGGCTCCCGGGTGTTAGGGGATGAGACTTGGATTACGGGACAGGCAGGCAGCCAGACACGTCTGTGTGCTGGGCATCCACAGCCAGGCTCCTGTTAACTCATGGGAGGCGTGAATACCGTGCAGATTTTCAGGTTCCTCGGAAGACTGGGTAGTTTTATAAGTCACACAGCATTTGGGTCCCCCTGAGATGACATCAAGGCTGTATATGGTCACCCTGCTTATTTAACTTCTATGCAGAGTACGTCATGAGAAACGCTGGGCTGGAAGAAGCACAAGCTGGAATCAAGATTGCCGGGAGGAATATCAATAACCTCAGATATGCAGATGATACCACCCTTACGGCAGAAAGTGAAGAGGAACTAAAAAGCCTCTTGATGAAAGTGAAAGAGGAGAGTGAAAAAGTTGGCTTAAAACTCAACATTTCAGAAAACTAAGATTGTGGCATCTGGTCCCATCACTTCATGGGAAATAGATGGGGAAACAGTGTCAGACTTTATTTTGGGGGGCTCCAAAATCACCGCAGATGAAGACTGCAGCCATGAAATTAACAGACACTTACTCCTTGGAAGGAAAGTTATGACCAACCTAGATAGCATATTCAAAAGCAGAGACATTACTTTGCCAACAAAGGTCCATCTAGTCAAGGCTATGGTTTTCCCTGTGGTCACGAATGGATGTGAGAGTTGGACTGTGAAGAAAGCTAACTGCCAAAGAATTGATGCTTTTGATCTGTGGTGGTGGAGAAGACTTTTGAGAGTCCCTTGGATTGCAAGGAGATCTAACCAATCCATCCTAAAGGAGATCAGCCCTGGATGTTCTTTGGAGGGACTGATGCTAAAGCTGAAACTCCAATACTTTGGCCACCTGATGTGAAGAGCTGACTCATTGGAAAAGACTCTGATGCTGGGAGGGGTTGGGGGCAGGAGGAGAAGGGGACGACAGGATGAGATGGCTGGATGGTATCACGGACTCGATGGACACGAGTTTGAGTGAACTCTGGGAGTTGGTGATGGACAGAGAGGCCTGGCATGCTGCGATTCATGGGGTCGGAAAGAGTTGGACATGACTGAGCCACTGAACTGAACTGAGCTGAACTGAGCTGAAAGATGCCGGGACCGAGGTCAGAGGAATGAAGCAAGGATGGGGCACAGGCGAGGCTGGCCCTGGCTGGGGGCACGGCAGCCTGCAAGTCAGCGCAGGCCCACCGGAGACGATGCTAGCACGGGTCCAGACCTGCTGTCCGGCCTCACTGCTGGGCCGGAAGGACGGGCTGGGAAAGCAGGACCAGGAGGCTCAGCGGTGAGTGTGAGCGGGCCTCCCCCTGCAGGGCTGCTGCTGCTCCCAGTCCAGCCTTTGGGAGACAGAAATTTCCACTCCCACTTCCTGCACTTGCAGACTGAAACCCGCTGTGTCGGAGGCAGTCGAGGGAGGTTGCAAGGGTGACTCAGCTTCCTTTTTCACGTTTCCCTCCTCCTGGGACTCTTCTATCAACCTGAGTACACATTCCCCCTGCTCATGAAAATTGGGGCCCAGGAGATATCTTAATACCAATCAGAAGAGGCCTTACTCTGATGAACAAGATGGTTAACTCCTCCAAGCATGACCCCAGAGAGGCCCCGAGCCCCGTGGTCACAGGGATCTGAAAATCCAGCACGCACACTGAAAGGCGGCCCTACGCTGGCCTGTCTTGGCCCCACATGGGACTCCTGACAAGAAGCCACAGAGCCTGTCCCGAATGGACGAAGGCCCAGAGAGACGACGACTCGCCCAAGGCCACACAGCGGGTAAACAGAAAGCACGTCCTCGGAGCACAGGTCCAGGTGTCGGAACCAGAGTATGCAGAGGCCACGTCTGCTCACTCCCCAGCCGCCCACCGGTGGCAGGCAGAACTCCAAGGCCCAGGGGTCACCAGCCGGGACTGCACACACCTGTGCCCGGTTATTCAATGACGCAGCAACATCAGTGCAGCGTGAAGGGACTCCACAGGCATCCTGAGGGGCCCGGATCAGCCCCTCTTGCAATCAGGAGCTCACCTGACTTGAGGAAGGGCTGCTGCTGCTGCTAAGTCCCTTCAGTCGTGTTCTACTCTGCGAGACCCCATAGACGGCAGCCCACCAAGCTGCCCCGTCCCTGAGACTCTCCTTCTGTAATCACGAGAGCCCTCCAAGGAGGGAGTTTTCTCCAGCTGGTGGCAGAAGCCTCCAGAGTTTCAACCCAGTGGAGACCCTCTGCGGGCTGCCGTGCTGGGGGCCTCGTGGCACGGTCGGCAGGCACCTCGGAGCCCAGAAAGGCCGCTGGCCAATAGGGACCCCAGAGCCAGGACTGCGAGGAACCGGGTGCTGACGACCTCCTGGGGGGCCCCGAGGGCCCTGAGCTGGGGATGGGGCGGCCAGGATGGTCAGCTGTGCACAGCCCCGGGCAGAGGGCCTGCCGCGCCCTGCTCGCTGCTGTGAGCGCCTCACGGAGGCCACCCCTCTGGGCTGCGGGCACCGTGCCACACGCTCTGCGGCAGAAGAGGGCCCACTGCCTCCCCCGGGCTGAGGCGAGGATTTTGTGAGTGTTTAATGCTAATATGCTCTTTTAAAATGCTTACTTTATTTACTGTCGTGTCAACGATTTCCAGTGCTGTTTCCGGTGTATAGCAAGATGTTTTCTGCGGTGGCTGCATGATTACATCCCCATCAGCAGTGAACAAGATTTCCCTCTTCTCCACAGCCTCTCCAGCATTTATTATTTGCAGACTTTTTGATGACGCCATCCTGACCGGTGAGAGGTGACACCGCTTCGTTTTTCTAATAATTAACAATGTTAAGCATCTTTCATGTGCCTGTTGTTGTTGTGGGTTGGTTGCTAAGTCATGTCTGACTCTCTGCAACCCCGTGGACTTGTAGCCCGCCAGGCTTCTCTGTCCATGGCATTTCCCAGGCAAGAGTACTGGAGCGGGCGGCCATTTCCTCCTCCAGGGGATCTTCCTGACCCAGGCATCGAACCCATGTCTCCTGCATTTCAGGCAAATTCTTTACCACTGAGCCACCAAGGAAGCCCTTTGTGCCTGTTGGCCATCTTTGGAGATATATCTTCTTTGGAGAAATGTCTGCTTAGATTTTCTGCCCATTTTTTTGATTGAGTTGTGTTTTTTGTTTTTTTGATGTTGAGCTATAAGAGAGATTACATATTTTGGAAATTAGCCCCTTGTTGATTACATTATTTGCATATATTTTCTTCCAGCCCTTAGATTGTCTTTTTTCATTTTGTTTATGTTTCCTTTGCTGTGAAAAAGCTTTTAAGTTTAATTAGGCCCCGTTTGTTTGTTTTTGCTTTTATTTCTATTGCCTTGGGAGACCTAAGAAAATATTTCTATGATTAACGTCAGAGAATGTTTTGCCTGTGTTCTCTTCTAGGAGTTTTACGGTGTCTCATCTTAAATTTGAGCCTTTAAGCCATTTCACTTGGTGAATGATGTGAGGGTTTGTGCTGACTTCACTGATTTACACGCGGTTGCCCAGCTTTCCCAGAACCACTTGCTGAAGAGACTGTCCTGTCTCCGTCGTATATTCTTTCCACTTTTGTCGGAGGTTAACTGACTGTAGGAGACTGGTGTTATTTCTGGGCCTGCAACGAGGATGTGAGTGGTAGTTTGTTGGGGGCTCATCCCAGGCAGTGGGGCCTGAGCGGGGAAGGAAGGAAGCTGAGTTCCGCCCGGGGTCTGAGAGGCCCTCACCCGGGCTGCCCCTGCCCCGAGTCAGGGAACATGGCTCAGTCGTGTCCGACCTTTGCGACCGCATGGACTATACAGTCCATGGAATTCTCCAGGCCAGAATACTGCAGTGGGTAGCCTTTCCCTTCTTCAGGGGATCTTCCTGACCCAGGGATCAAACCCAGGTCTCCCACACTGCAGGTGGATTCTTTACCAGCTGAGCCACAGGGAAGCCCGAGAATCCTGGAGTGGGTAGTCTATCCCTTCTGCAGGGGATCTTCCTGACTCAGGAATGGAACCAGGGTCTCCTGCACTGCAGGCGGATTCTTTACCAACTGAGCTATCAGGGAGGCTCGAGTCTGGGAAGCTGGGTTCTTAAGTCCCCAGCGTGTCCTTGGCTGGTCCTCCTTCCAGAGGGGCGTGTGAGGGGGCCCGAAGGGACGGTGTCAGCTGCAGGGATGCTCGTGAGGACTCTCCCTACATCCGGCGACACGAGCCGTGAAGGCCGGGGACGAGTCTGGGAAGCTGGGTTCTTAAGTCCCCAGCGTGTCCTTGGCTGGTCCTCCTTCCAGAGGGGCGTGTGAGGGGGCCCGAAGGGACGGTGTCAGCTGCAGGGATGCTCTTGAGGACTCTCCCTACATCCGGCGACACGAGCCGTGGAGGCCGGGGTCCTGGCTCGGCCGCTAGGCTGGGGGCCCTGCTCGTCAGACCCTGGCCGTTTCCATGCCGCTCAGGAGTTCTCTTCACGGGACAGACACCTCCACGCTCTCCCTGGACTCGTGACCCAGGACGCTGGGTCCTTTACTGTTCGGGTGCAGGGGACCCTGGGTCGACGGTTCTGGCTGAGAGCTGTAACGAGCCAGCTTCCTGGCGGCCGCCTCGCTCTGCTGACTCACGTGAGGCTGTGTCTTTGTGGAGAGGCACCGCGCCCTTCCTGCCTCACCGCTTGTAGAGCTGGTACTATAGGGGAAGGCGTCACATCACCGCCTGAGCCCGGACCTGGTTCTGAAGGAAGGGCCCCGTGTTCAGGCCAGTTTGCTCAGGCTTTTGTTCGGTATTTAAAGCTCTTAAATCAGATGCAAGCAGAGGGCAGGGCGGAGGCGCCCGTGGTCAGAGGGCCGGCTCAGCTTCTGCTCACAGCCTGCGCCTTTGGCCTCGGCTCCTTGAAAGGCTGGCCTGTCGTCATGGGTCCTCTGAAATGGCCGGTGGCCTGTGAGCTGCTGCTGGAAGCTCTCCTTCACGCTTTGTTCTCTGCCGCCGGCCCCCCACCCCGCCCCCTGCCCCGGGCTGCTCTGCAGTGGGAGGGCTGCGGCAGCCCCTGCAGGCTGGCCCTGGCCTTTGAGCTGTGTGGACGGGGCCAGAGGGCTGACAGCTATGGACCGGGACAGTGAGGCTGGGACACGGGGCCTCTGTGGACACACAGCCCCCCCAGGCACTCAGCAGTGACCCCCATGGGGTCAGGAGGGAGGGGGCCCACGGAGCCAGGGCCCACACATCACCCCTACGTACCAAACACGAAGTTGTCGGGCCTGAAGATCTGGCCGAAGGGTCCAGACCTGACGGAGTCCATAGTGCCCGGCTCCAGGTCCACCAGGATGGCCCGAGGCACATACTTGTTACCTGCGGGGACAGAGCAGGACTCAGACCTGGCGCTCGCAGAGCAATCAGACAACGCCCTGCCCTCTGTGTCTCTCGGGGCAGAGCTCATCCCAGAAAATTCCAGCAAGAGGAGATGAGAGGAGGTTCCTGCTCTACAAAGGGAGGTGAGGGCCTGCTCGGTCCGGGGCCGAATGCAGGGGCCTTCAGGGGCTCTGAGGGTATTTCTGAGCAGCTGACATTTAAATGCACGCAGGAAGCCTTTCTTTGTTGTGTGTGTGTTCCGGCTACACTGGGGCTGCCAGAGAGCGGAACACAGGAGAGGGGGCCGGGCGCGCGGCAGCCTCACCAGCAGCCTCGTTGTAGTACACGTTGATTCTCTCCAGCTGCAAGTCACTGTCTCCATGGTAACTGCCAGTGGGGTCGATGCCATGCTCATCGCTGATGACTTCCCAAAACTGGAGGCAGAGAAAGAAGCGCGTGCTGGTCTGGCATCCTGGGTGTCAGCACGGTGGCCCCTCCCTCCCTCCCCCGCCCTGGGAACAGGGGCACTGTGGTCAGACAGGCCAGCAGCTGCCGCCCTGTTCCTCCAGCAGCTTCTGCGGAGCCACGTCAGGGAGACAGACTGGGAAGCAGGGAGGGGCCCTGGAGGAGGAGGGGGCACGGCTGCGGATGCTCTGGAGGCTGGAACCCCCAGGCAGGGCTGAGCGTCAGCATCCCAGCCGATGGATGGTCACCTCCGGGGGCCGTGGCCAGAGCTGGGACCACTCCAGGGAGTGAGGCAGGCAGGCCGGTGTATAATCAGCTGGCTGCAGCAGGAAAGTGTTCTCTGACGTTAGCAGACCGGCAGCCTGAACTGTCAAGGGTACCGTCTCCTCCCGTGTGCTTGTTTCCACCTGCGGCCGGTGCAGGGAGGCTGGCCGGGGTCGGATAAGGTGTGGGCCACTGTGAAGACCCGGCCGTCGCTCCTGAGGCACCATACGCATCCAGTCTGCGGTCAGACGCTCCGAGGGACGAGTCATGGACAGTGTGCGGTGGGCACGGGTTGGCTGGTTTGCAGGGCTGGCGGGCTTCCGGTCTCCTGATGTCGTCTGCTGAGCAAGTTCCTGAGCCGATGCTGTTGGAGAGTCTCAGAGGCTGCGGCTTCCACAGGGGTGCTCAGGAATGTCACTTTAGCAAAAATTCGAGGTTAATTAGGGAGGAAACACAGGAAGGCAGCTCTTGAGAAGACTGAGCTATCAGCCCGAAGTGTATTTCAAGGGCAGGGTGAGAAGGGCAGCGGCGATATGGTGATCTCTCGGTCTGCAGTAAGTGTTTCGCTGGTGCCGCAGACATGTACGAGAAGGCCCGCATGGTCGTTACTCCTGACCTCTGCTCCAGGGCCCCTGTGGTCAGCCGGGACCACGTCCAGCGCCGGCCAGCTGAGGAGGGCCGTTTGCTGAGTCCCGGGAGTCTGGTGATGACGTGAGCGTCTGGTAAGATTGTCGTCTGTGCTGGTCGCGTCCAAGCAGCATGTGGAAGGCGTGCGCTTCTGGGCCTCGGCTGAGCCGCTCCAGACACAGGTGTTCGCGTGAAGGCCCCCAGAGCCCTCAGTCTCTCTCTTAAGATATTTTACTTGGTGCTGCACCAGGTCTCAGCTGCGGCCTGGGAGCTCTTGGCTGTGGCCTGTGGGATTTGGTTCCTTGACAGGGACCGAACCTGGGCCCCTGCCCTGGGAACGTGTCGTCTTAGCCACTGGGAAGTGAAAGTGAGGTCGCTCAGTCGTGTCTGACTCTTTGTGACCCCATGGACTGTAGCCTATCGGGCTCTTCCCTCCATGGGACATTCCAAGCAAGAGTGCTGGAGTGGATTGCCATTTCCCTCTCCAGGGGATCTTCCTGACCCGGCAATCGAACCCGAGTCTGCCGCATTGCACGCAGGCAGGCACTTCCACCAGATACCCACTTAGCCCCGGGACCACCAGGCAAGTCCGCAGATCCCTTAGTCTCTTGTTCCAAGGCTTTCTGAGCACCTGGCAAGGAAGGAAGGTCAAAGCCTGTTCCTGCAGCCTGATTCTGCAGGTCGGCTCGTACCTGTAGTGTGCTTGAGTTCCATAAAGACGGCCACAGAGAGCTTTTGGGTCCTCTAGTGCCTGGAAACCGAAATCAGAGGTAACAGTGGTCCTGCTGATAAAAGAAGGCCGTTTGGTGAAAGATCAGATCAGTCAGTTCAGTTCAGTCGCTCAGTCGTGTCCGACTCTTTGCGACCCCGTGATTTGCAGCATGCCAGGCCTCCCTGTCCATCACCATCTCCCGGAGTTCACTCAGACTCACGTCCATTGAGTCGGTGATGCCATCCAGCCATCTCATCCTCGCTCGTCCCCTTCTCCTCCTGCCCCCAATTCCTCCCAGCATCAGAATCTTTTCCAATGAGTCAACTCTTCGCATGAGGTGGCCAAAGTACTGGAGTTTCAGCTTTAGCATCAGTCCTTCCAAAGAAATCCCAGGGCTGATCTCCTTCAGAATGGACTGGTTGGATCTCCTTGCAGTCCAAGGGACTCTCAAGAGTCTTCTCCAACACTACAGTTCAAAAGCATCAATTCTTCGGCACTCTGCCTTCTTCACAGTCCAACTCTCACATCCATACATGACCACAGGAAAAACTATAGCCTTGACTAGACGGACCTTAGTCAGCAAAGTAATGTCTCTGCTTTTGAATATG